>CM065925.1:38159433-38199433 GCA_033439105.1 Magallana nippona | reverse complement strand
GTTAGTACTTTTTCAAGTACAGGAACTAAGCCATAACATCGAAAGTATGCTATTGGTAAACATTGTTGGATTTTCCACCATGATGGTCATAGGAAGGATTTCAATTTTGTTCTCTTTTTTTCAAATTTGAGGAAATTTCCATTGGGCCGTGTTTTATACATCAACCCTCCTTTACAATATACACCCTCCATCATTTAAAAAATGACCATAAAAAATCAGACATTGACAGTCTTTTCTTTAGGCTTCTATCACCCTCTTTTTTATTCAGGATGGTTTATAATCAAAAGTTGTGGCAAATTATTGGGTTTCCCTTTTTGGTAGTTACATGGAAATACCCAATAGCTCCTAGATCCACACATTTTGAAGAGTCCAATCACAAAATCCAGGAAATGCAAGTAAATCTTGTTAAGTGTCTTGGATGTCCAATTGAATTTTTTTTTTGGGAGGGGGGGGGGGGGTGTTATAATAAAGTTGGTTAGCAAAAGGATGAAACTGAGGGAAATTCCAATTCCTTTATTGTGTAGTAGACTTGCTTCCTTTTCTTAGCAGGAGAAGGTCACAACATCCTGTTTTATTAGTAATCATAAAGATTCTTGAGATTGTAGAGTATTTGCGTGTGTTGGGTGTTTTGAGAAGAACTAATTGTTTGCTGTGTTAGATATGAGACAAACATGTGTTGGCCATAGAAAAGTAAAATATAATTTTTTTTAAATCAATAGTCTTTAAAATGTTTTAAAAGGAACTATTAGAAATTGATTGTAAGATGAGGTAGAATTAAATACACGTTTTTTGAAATAATGAGAGAGGAAGTTTCTTCACAAGCTAAATGTGGATATTTTTTTAACCGATACATACAAGATTCAAAAGGTCACAAAGGTATGTGTACATAATATGTAAACTCCCGAGCCTCCTCGGCACAGGCACACTTAATGCACCTCATTGCCGCAGAATCAACTGTGAGTGAGTTCCAGGAACCACATACCCCTCTGCATTGTTATCTAGCCAGAGTTCGGGAAAATAAGAAAGTGACTTATCAGTCAAAAGAATATGTGTTACATGCCATTCTTAGTATTGAATGCTTGATAGGGAAAGTTGCAAGTAGGTCTTCACTTCAGAAATTTTTACAACGAATTGATTTTTATTATCTGAATGTTAAAAATTTTTAAATTCCAAAAAAAAAATATTCAGAGGCAATCAGACAGGGAAATCAGTAAGAGCTGGTTAAAAAAAAAAGTGCGTCATGTTTGATGACACTGAACAAACACATCACTTTCACCCATGCAAAATGTGTCATGGTTCACTGGCTAGGATTTCTGTCTGAACAGGCCTAAGGACATGTCTACATTGTGTGCGTGTGTAACATAGATATGGAGGGGACACACATGGCTACATGTGCTTTGTCTGCTTGAAAAAACATTAACAATACATACACATATGCACACGCTCGCACACTCACTCATAGCACACACTCTTTATGAACATTTGCTGTTGTTGGACTAGCATTAGTTATTGATTGGGACTTTAGAACTAAGGGGAAAGAATGCCAATAGGTCATTTCTTCGTGTGGATAGTAATCAATAAAAGTTACAACTTCAGTAGCAGGTACACTGTAGGAACATCTGGCCCCATTATAATCTCAACACCCTCAGTGTGTCCCCACTCACAGAGCTTGGGACATTTAGATGAAGCAGTCCAATAATGGATGCTGTTGAATGTGTCTTTTTTCTCTTCACTCCCCCATCAGAAGGCAACATGTTGATGCTCTTGCACCTCAGATTTTTATATTCTATTTATTACCTTTTATAAACCCTGGTTTGCAGTCTATGCACATGTGTAACAACATAAAGAATGTTTATAGGTAACATGCTTGTATTGAGTGTATCTGAATGTGATTATAAAAAACCTGCTTACTACACACCCCTTCCACTCCCCCCCACCTTACCCCACCTAACACCAACAACCTTTATTCTTTTTTTTCTCTCAAGTACTATACTGATATTCTTTATTAAAGCTTAGTTTGAATATGCCCTATTCCCTTTGACCAGGGTTCAAAACACTCCCAACCTACACACATGTTGATCACCACCCCCCTAATATTAAATGGGTGACTCTCCCTCTTCCCTCTCCAATGTCACGGCACAGGATGCAGATCTTCTTTTATCGATATTATTGTCTGACCTATAATTTCATTTCCTGCATTAAAAAGGCTCAAGATATGTGTTAGATAATAGTTTCTATGGTAGTCAGCAGTAACCCACTTTGTCTTTGTGAATTTCAGTTCACAATTCAGTTCACAATATTGGTTACATTTGTGGTGTGAACATATTTTATTGCAATATTGTACAATGGGATTGAGCACAATTATTTAAAACTTAATTTTCCATCTCCCTTTGCATTCAATGTCCATCTCAAGCAATTTGTTCTCCAAGATGAAAGTATTTAATTTTGTTTTTGCTTTAAAAATATGGTTAAAGAATATTTTTGTCTTGAGAAAGTTCTTCAAATCATTTGGAAAAATATGCATTTTGACCTTGACCCATAGAACTTTGTCATTTATTTGGCCTGGGGAAACTCCCAGACATATTGCAGCACATCCTTTTTAAATCAATGCCTGCAACATTTTCATATTGCAAGAAAGTTGCAGAAACAGGAAAAGGATAGGTAATAAGTTGCATGGCTCTCTTTATGGGAAAAAATCAATATTTCTCTTAAAACAGAAGATAGTACTTTCCTTTAATTGGCTAATTAGGACTCTTAAAAATGAATTTTTAATATGTGACTGCATATGCTAGCAATCTTAGTATTGTGGCTGAATCTGGTAACTTTTGTGATGGTATGTATTGATTGGGATGTTGACTAGGGTCTGTACACACTGAGGTTCCCGCTAGTGTATCCTCGCTATTGATCCGGTGCAAGCCAGTGTACAGGTGATGACTCTCTTGTCACAGTCCAGCGGTAAAACAGGTCCGTCAAAGAGTGCAAGACGCAATAGCCTTCCTTAACCATTTTTCAGAGTTCTCCACATACGCCTTATAATGTGAAAAAGTCCTACTAACATGTACTTTATAAATTACATGTGAATTTTAAATAAGAATAATGTAGAAATTAAAAGATATAAGATATGGCCGTATGGTTCAAGAATGTGATCAACATGTGAGAGCCAGAGAAAGGTAACATAATCACAATGGACAGAGGTGTTGGCCCCATAAACTGTAATTTTCAAATAAGAATAATGTAGAAATTAATTTAAAAGATATGACTGGTTCTAAAGTGTGATCTACATGTAAGAGACAAAGAAAGATTACAGAATGACAAGCCTGAATGTCCAGAGATTTTGGCCCTAAACTGAGCAAATCATCTCCATCAGTGTACATTTTTAACGGGGGTCCATGTAAGCAGGAAGTAGTCGTAGATATTTGTTATCTGACAGTGTGCTGCTCTTTGCTAGAGATACATCCGGGATTTCGAACATATGAAATTTTACATGTACATCTATAAATTGGGTGTTAAGAGGAAATATCTATGTCAAGAGCCAGGCTTGGAATTTGAATTACGTTGACTGATAGTTATCCAATGGTATGATACATGATAAAAAAAATATTGTGAGGATACTGGGATTTTAGAAGTATGGAGTCAATTAAGATGCTATGAAATTTTAAATGATTTTTGGAAATTGAAACTAAATATGATTTTGGTTTTTTTTTTCAGATACGATGGGAAAAGAACATAACATTAGGAGAACCACCTGGGTTTTTACATTCATGGTGGTGGTAAGTGTACAAACTTACACTAAGTATCTAAACACATTATACATGGAAAACCAGAACCCACCCACTCACCCACCTCCCCCCCCCCCCCCCCCCAAAAAAAAACCAAAAACACACATGCACACACAAAAAACAAGGCCTACAGAAAATATGGGCCATTATAGATACTAAGGGAACCCCATCATGGATTTCAATGAACACTGAAATTATTTATGTATTCAAAAAATTAACTTCCCTAGAGGCCACCTTTGAAAAACCATTTGCCCTCTCCCAATCGACTAACAAAAAAGAATTCAAATATTTGATCATCTTTAATTTATAAGATGTAGTTTGAACCTTTGAAATAAAATTAATATCACTACCTACCCAACGAAAGTTTAATTAAACACCAAGTCATAAGAAGGCATACAATAATTTTTTTTTTTATTTGAAAGATGGCATGGGGAATGTTCTCCAAGAAATACTATAATATAACAATACATTCCACCCCTCTCATTTTCTTTCTGCAATTACATGATTTTGTATCAAGAAATTTTAAAACTTGTACCATGGTTTCATCAATATCTGTTGGTATCAAATTTTTGTGGATTTTGTAAAAACACATTTTCAAGGATATTATGTAAATTCTTGGACAATGGCTTTACCAAAACAAGTGGTTGACATATTTCTTACTTTGATAAATATTTTATTTTGTGGATAATCCACGAAAATCAGTGCAAAATGAATAATGATGAAACCTCAGAAATATCATATTAGAAATTGAATATCTTGAAGAAAAACCAAGTTCTCACTTTTTAAAATGTAAGACTTTATGAACAGTATATATACTAATGAGGCTGCCTTTTGTTTTTCAGTGTATTTTGGGATTTATATTGTGCAGCTCCAGAGAGGAGAGAAAACTGTGATCATTCTAGTGAAGCCAAGGCATTTCATGATTATGCAAGTATTATTGTACCAAATTCATCCAATGGCTCGTCAGCAATTTGCATGTGACAGCATTTATTTATATTCATAAGTATTGATTCATAGAGGGGAAAAGCAAGTGTTGAGGCAGTAAAATTCTCTTGTATATATATTCATACATCTTGAATCTACATCTCTTTATGCAGAAATAATGAAGCACATGTACCAATTATGATTTAAGACTGTAATATTACATCATCGAGTATCTTGAGGGAATGTTACCACTGTTAAATTTGCATATATCAATTAATAGTGGATGTTAAATGGTTTGTACTTGAATCTGTAGACAAATTTGAGAGAATGAGAAATAATAATGGGTATTGCACAGCTTACTTCAGACAATTTGTATGTATTCTTCACAGGGAAACATGGAACGGGCCTTTTTATGATAATGAAAGTTTCTCTGAGCTGGAAATCACCTTTTAATTTGAAAATCAGTTGCCTCACTATAGATGAACTTAAACAAAATCTAGAGCTGAACTTTAATGTCACAAATAAGGTGTAAACACCAACGCATGCAAATTAAGTTAGGATCCTTGTTATTCCAGAATTTTCAGTGTGCGCATGAGTGTTGTATACACCCAAGCTTTGCAGCATGTGTATAGAAATAAAAGGAGGGAAGGAATTTTACAAACTGCCAAAAGGAGTTTTGAATACTTAGGTATTGCTTATAAAGATGACTTGGAGTCACAACAGATTTTGCAAAAGAAATAGAGATATTTTTATTTATAAGTATGTAAATGAATTAATGAACAGCAAATGTGTAAGATAATATTCTATGGGTGTTTTGACATGGTCGTGGCAATAATGATAGTACTTTATATTTGATAACAGTATATAGTATATACTAAGACATCAAAGTCTCTTGTATCCAGTTAAAGCAGGTCAAGGTTGGTAACAAAATCGACTGACCTTGAAACACGAGTTATGTCTGATGTCAAGGTAACTTGTTATGATTGAACCAAGATTGGGGGGTAAAAACAATTCCATTTTTGGACACAGATTCCAATTTTGATAATATGTGCCTATCTGCCTAGTTTTTCTTTTGGGTTTTCATAGCATAAAGTTAAAGGCCTTTCCAACCATAATTGACGAGGTCATATAGCAGCATAAAATGCAATTGAGTCTTGAACATGTCTATTAAAAGTCTTTTGAAGTGGACTAGCTTTAAGTAAGTTATAAGTATCTATAGATTGGACATGTTTGGACAATGAAAAAATCAAACTAAAGTGGGTACCTTCAGTATTGTCTAATTTTGCCCGAAATTTCACCTTCAAAGTAGGATCATAGTAGTACACAGGGTTCAAAGAGGGAGTGGTTTGTTGAGTAATTGTTGGGATAAGCTTTTGAATGGAGAAGTTGTGTGCATTATATGATGATCTAGTTTTAATCATCTGATTTTTCTTCAAATAAAAAGGAATAATACTGTGACTGTGGGCTCTATTTGAGTAAAAATAATTAAGATTCCAGTAATACAGAATATATGGTGATAGGTTCAGGTTGAGTAATTGGAATAAATTATGAGCTACAGTTTAAATTTTTGAGTGCAGAGAACTTATTGACTAGGTGCTGTGCAGCATCTTTGTCTTGACCTTGACATCTGTGTGCTTGAAGCAGCAGGAATTTTAACATTTTACACATGCAGATAAGTACAAGTTGAATCAGTGCCAACCATCATGAAGATGAAACTACTTCCTCTCTGGTGACCCAGTAATTGCCATCTTTTTGCCGTTGATTTATTCAGTGTCAATTTCTGATCTGAAAGGTCAAAGGGGAAAGTTGCTGAAAGAGAAGCTGGCAAGCTTCTTCCTCAAGATCTTAACGAGAGTTATAGCTGTTTGATTTCAGTTGTTAGCAGATGATGAGGTGAGGAGGCTGATGGGGATAAGAGAGCTGTACCATTTATGATCATCATATAGATTAATAACACTCCCTCTGCCCCCTCCCCCCCCCCCCCAAAAAAAAAAAAAATTCCTAACCCCCTAAAACCAGAAAAAAAAATTCCATATGAAGATAGTGTTTTGTGTTGTTTGCTATTGTTTGGGTAGGGTTCAAATCTTGTTGCAGGTGTAGACTTGCATTGGTTGACCTTCCATACTAAATCTGTGTACACTGATAAGCTTACTTTATATCTCTCTTGTACCTCTTTTCTTAATTCATCATCTATTATACAAATTCTGTTCAAATGCATTTAATGTCAAGTTTAGAGGAAATCCAGTGAGAATATGATAAAGATATATTTTACTTTTCGTAAGTTTTACTTGGGATGCTCTGGAAACTGAAGAAGTTAAAAAGTTATATTGGAATCTCTTAGGTTTCTGAACAATGACGTAAATTATATTTTATTTTTGAGGTGGACTTTGGAAAAAAAAATGTTGAAACTGTCAATATTGTCTTTGTAGCAGTATTTACAGGTTGTAGTGTTGGTGATGTATTCTTGATTGAGGAAAAAAGTGGTAGCAGAGACTAAGGCTAAAAATCAATAGACAGCTGTAAACCTGCTGAAAGTGTGTATGGCGGTGACTGGGTTGTGTTCCATCTTGGGGAGGTTTTGAGTTAATATGCGTGTATCTCTTGAAATTTAATGGATAGAATTTTTAACTGTATTGGTAGCTAGCACACATGTGTTGTTGATTTTCAGGTTTTGTAAGCAGGAAAATTGAATCATCGTGAAATCAACATGATAGGTGTACATGTGTTCATTTTATGTCCTGATCATCAATG
Organism: Magallana nippona; assembly: GCA_033439105.1. Classification (NCBI taxonomy): domain Eukaryota; kingdom Metazoa; phylum Mollusca; class Bivalvia; order Ostreida; family Ostreidae; genus Magallana; species Magallana nippona. Next base: position 38,191,979 of record CM065925.1, on the reverse strand, counting down.
GAAAATTTCCTTGAATTGTTATTATAAAAAAAGAGAACTTCAAACCAAAGTCAAGAGTACACTTAAATCAACTAATTCTAACATGCAAAACATTCAAGCAATTTAGGCTTCTCGTAAACAGAAATATTATTTCTTTCTTTTTCACCTGCATTTGAGCAATTTGTTTATTTTATGCATAGTGTATCAATATTTATTAAATTTTGCTTAGCAAATTTGTTCTATCACAAAATTTCATGAAAATATGTCAGATGTATTTAAATTGAATGATGTTTATATCGTTCCAAAAAAATAAAATTATGGAATTGCTAGTTTTTCTTTGACAGAAGAGATGTATTTCAATGCAGCATATTTTCTCTCTTTTTTACAATGAGTTCTTCAGTGATTCTAGTTCATTTTTATAAAAACAGCTGTTAAAAACTAGATATTATGCTAGTATATTCATTGAAAAATTTATTAGAATTTTAAAAATCAGAGAAACTGTTCACAATATCCAAGATATTTATCAGCAGACAGAAAGTTTAGGTCTGGTTTAAAGGGAGGAATATTGATTTCCTAAGACGAATTGTTGACTTCTCTGTGGCGGTGGTGAAAGCAGACGATTTTGCAGAGGGTTTACAGTATTCATGTTAAACTCAATGAATTATATCCACAACACTGTATACCTGGTTTTCTTTGCAAGAATTGTCTTATATTTAGAACCAAACCTTTCCCTCGTAGGCTTTTGCTGCCGAAGTTTCAGACTGGAAGGAATATGTAATTTTCCCCCCACATGAATGTGAAGGTTGAACGTTTAGACCAACAATTAAATGCTGGAGGGATGCCTAAGCATGTGTACTGTCACGTTGTAGCATGCTTACTAGTGCGTGGTGGTTTTGAGATGGGGGCAGTTCGTGAACTGTAACTGTGCAGAAAAACAATAAAAAATGGTGTCTGGGGGAAAACTTGAAAACACTGCACTTGCATACATTATATTTACTGACCCACACCAGCATTGCTTACATGTATGTGTAGACTTTGGTACATGTGCTATGATTATCTGAAAATTTTGTTCAATTCAATCTGGGGGAGGGGGGGGGGGGGGGGAGGTAGGTATTGGAATATAAATAAACTGCCTTGACATGTTGTTGATGAGTTCCAGTTAAGTTAATAAAGAAGATGAAGGTGTGTTCATCTATTTAACAATTAAACTTATATTTTATGTTTTCATTTGTTGAATCAAAGGTTATGATATTTAGATAGCTAATATCACAACAAAAAGCTAACACTATCATTATTCAAAAACATCTTAGAGTGATGAATCATTGAATTTTTTATGCTTAGAAATTAAATCATAAGGAATAACTTTGTTGATTGCCCTTGCTTATGTTTGCTACCCAGTATATACAGTAATTTATCTTGCTAGATATTTAAGCAAAAATTTAAGAATTATTCCTCATATACTCAGGTTCTCCAATTTGCTTATTGTCAATTTGATGACATGTAAAACAGAATTAAAAATAAGGAACAATTTTCTAAATCTAAAATGAACTTTTACCATAATGATCTTCTGATTATTTTATTTTCTTTTTTCAGGGGTTCGTAAATTCAGGGTACGGAGTGAATGGTATAGCACACGTAAGTATTTGATGTTTACTTTTGACTCCCTACTTTCTACAGCATTTGCATGCATGAACACATAGAGACACACACACTAACACACTTTTCAGACCTATACAAATTGCAAGGATTCCTGGCATGTGTTTCACGTGTTTCCGATAGTAAAACAGAAAACAAATCACTTCTTAAAATACTTCAGCCATAAATTTACACCTTCACAAATTTTGAGTAAGTTTGACCTTGATACAAAAGGTTGAAGGTCAGGATGATAACCACTCCTGTTGTACATAAATTTTACATGTTCTAGATCATCAAAATAATGATTTGTGAAGCAAATCTCTTGACAACATTACCAGTCCTGGGGTCATAGGAAAAGTGGGATGTTCATCCTACTGACAGTTTTCTCCTTGCAGTGTTGCAGTGGGATCTTCCCTCTAACTGGGTCAATTTCTGTTAAGGTTTTCTGTTCAGTAGGATTCACTGCCAGTGTGTCGCATATGTGAAATGTAGGGAATTTTTTCCATTTATTGAAGTTGAAGGTCCTGACTCTTAGTAATTTACATTTAGTTTAACATTCCTTTTGATAAATATGTATAAAATCCATAGGCTACTGTACGCAGGGAAATATTTGCCTCCGTTTTATTTTCGTCTGTTTAGCCCTTGCTGTCAGCGAGCGAATTTAAGACTGGGCAAATTCCATTTTTTCAAATTATTTTTCTTTTAACAGAAATATGACTGGGCAAATTCAAGACATAACAAAAGCGTTTGCAAGTGCAAAAGAGTGAAAATGACATGGAGCGAAAATAACCCTGCATACAGTAATACATATTTTTGAGTAAAGTGAAGCAGTGAAATAAGGATTATATCCTCGCCCCTTGATTCAGGAAGTGTTGTTATTGACTTTGTTACATCCAATCTGGTTGAGGTCCACAAACTGGCCCTTTTCCTTTGCAAAACTGGCAGATTTATCCAATTTAACTTGTACTCCTCCTCCTGTTTAAATATTTGTCATCTTAATAAAAAGTGACTGAAGGTTCATGTGAGCTTTTCTGATTATCTCTTGCATTTGTGTCCTTCCATTTGTAAACATTCCACTTTTCAACTTCTCTAAAATTACTGGGTCAAATTCAACTAAATTAGGCAAAAAAGCATTGTAAGGTGAAGGGGAATTAGAATTGTTAAAGAAAGGGCCACACATTCAAAGGGTAAATAATAATTTGACTGAAAATAATAAAAGCCTGTTTTCTTCCTTAGAACCCCTGTATTAGAATTTCCTTTAACAAGAAAGGTTCTTTTGAAAGTGTAGATTTTAAATTACTTAAAGCATGACCGCAATGGGCCCATGAGAAATGCAAAATTCAACATTGGAATATATGAGAAAAATCTTTAAAATTCATCTTTTCGAAGAGTTCAATGCCACTATTTCAATATTATTTTAAAAGCATCCTGATGTAGTACAGATTAAAATTTATTGAAACTGACCGTTAATGGACCAAGTATGGGGTTTGAGGAACGGTGCAAAGTTCTACTTAAAAATTAAATGAAACTCATGAAATATCTTTAAGATTTTTAGTACGAGAGCATGTGATATCACTTTTCAAACATCCTTTTATAAGAAATTTTAAAAGGATACAAAATATTAATTTGAACTGTTACTCAGGTGAGCTATGAGACCCATGGGCCTCTTGCAGAATGAAGTAAGCTCTTTGTATCCTGTCGTTCTTTATCTTTGATTGGATTTTTTGTAATGTCATCCTGTTGAAAAATTGAAAACGGAGAGTTTTCTGTTGAAAAGGATAAAGGTCAATGTTGCCTTTGGTCACTTTGTCTATTTACTTTTTCTTTCTGTCGTTTTCTTGATATTTCAAGTTGGAATATGTTAAGAAAATAAGTTAGGCACCTATGATTTCCAGTTCTTTTGTAGTAAGATAAGATTTCATGACATGCTTGTTCTTCATTGCCAAGGTCAATAGAATCTTAGCAAAAACAAACAACAAAGTAAGGGTCTCACTCTACAAGCTCCATACTTGTTGATGTTTTGAAAATCAGTTTTTGGGGGTTATTTCAGTTGTCCATTATCAAATGATAAGTGTTTATATCAGGTAGATAAGTTGAAGAGGAAATCTCTTTACTAAGCAGTGTATCCTTAAACTGTGCCAAAAATCTTATTATTTGTTCTTATCCAGTTAAAAATGCAGATTGATTGTTGTACATATAGGGTCTAAAGGATCGTTTTGAAAAAAAAATATTTTATTAAGTGGGACAAGTTCAAATTTGATGGGTCCATAAGCTTGTCCATGTAACTAAGCATTGGTGACAGTGATTTTTCTTTGGGTTGTTTGGTGACTACCCACTATTGATGCTACAATGGGCAAACACCTATTGAAAGGAGGAATGGAGGGTTTTAAAGTCAGGCTACATAATCATTACTGTCTGCCTATGTAGGTCAGAGCATTCCTGTGACAAAGCCCCCACACAACAGAATTGTCAATAAGTAAACACTGCCAGTGATTTTGCAACATAGAGAAGTATAAGAGAGTTTTTTCTATCCTTGGTCTTTTGGACCTAACTGCACAGATTGAACCACCAGACTGTCTTCAAGCAGAGTGCTGACTTGCTTTTTTCAGTCTATTAGGTCTTGATCGTTAAAGAGAAAAGGTCACAGAAATATAAAGATCTATTCTTATCATTTTTGATATGTGCTACATCTAGATGTCATATCAGTCATGACAGTAGAATGATTGCTCGAAAATGTTGTTTTCTGGGTTTTTTTGTTTTATTATATTGTCTGTTTAAAGTGAGATAACTCATTTTGAGGCTAATTTTTTCAAAAGGGAGACTGGGAAGGGGGAGAGGGGTCCCAGGGAAAAGAAAGTGATGCACCTGCATGAACAGGTACACAATGATAACTTAAGTGTCAGTTTAAAGTCATCGACTGAGCTTTACATAGATAAACACTGGTTGATGGGTCCTGGGACAAGCCACTGTATTCGATGTGTGTGCCGCTTATGTGTAAATTCCACCCTGGTCTGTTTGTTTAGGGAAGTCTATTGATTTTTAATGACAAATCTCAGAATTCAATGTAGCATTTTTTTTGCGAAACCACATCATCCTGTAAACCATCATTCTCCATTTACCGATCTTTATGTGGGGGTTTACTGGAATTTTCTTTAAAAGAAAAATATATGTGAATATTAAAAAAATTTGAAGCATAATTTTTTTTTAAAATGTAAGACAGCTTGAAATCTGGTATTGATTCTTACTATCTGCTGTAAACAACTATCCTTTTGCCATGGAGATATAAGGAAAGATAGCACACAAACATGTTGACATTCTGCGAGTGCCCGATGTGTTGTAGTTGGGTCACTCTCAATCAATAATCCTGGCTGTTGTTTTCTGAACACTTCCTCCCCCTCTTTTGGAAGTGAAATCTATTGATTAAATGATTGACAGAGGATTGTCTTGGAGTGAAGTTGGTTATGGTTAAACAATGGCTGTTACAGTGTCATAGTCTGGATAGATATGAAGTCTGCGGAGCAATGTTTATTTGATGAACTTAAACAGTCACCTTTACAAAAAGTTCCAGGTTTCTTATAAATGAGATCTGTCCTTTTGAATCAGCTTTAGATTGAGAACAAAGCCGAGAAAAGAGAAATATTTAAGAATAGATATTTATAATCAAAAGAACACTTTCCCAAAAACGGAAATGAAATACAATCTGAGAGAGATCTATTTGTAGATAAGACTCTCCAGACATCTAGGTAGTTACATAATACATGTATTAGTTTCACTGCTGGAGGGGGATCAGTGACCTGTTTAATCACAGAAAACACAGACACAGTTCTCTAAGAAATATTTTACTGTTTGTACTTGAGTCATTGTATGAGAAATATAGCACCAGTCATTTCCTGTAGGAAGTTTTCTGATGTCTTAATGGTGAAAAAATATATTTATGCAGAAGGTTGATAATGATAAATCACAGAATGGTTGCATAATAAGACTGTCTTTCAGTGTTCCATTACAGGATCACTGGACCTTTGAAATTCACACCCACACAATCTAAGATAATAAAATGCACTAACAGGACTTCATATGACTTTGAAATACAAAATAATGAGTATTATATCATTATTTCAAAATATTGAATATGATTTGTTTGTCTTTTTAGAATGCAGCAGCACCTAGTCCATTAGGTCAAATGAATCCTCAGGATGGAATGTCTGGGGGGCCAATGCCACCAGGGTTTTTTCCTGTAAGTACATAAACACACTGTCAGTTCAGGATCATGCATCATTGTCATCACATCATCATGCATTATTGTCATCACATCATTCATTTAGCTTGTGTCACAAGAAGGATAACTCTCATGGCCTATCGGTACATTTCAAAGGCTGTAAGAGTTACTTCCCTTCCATAAGACACCCAACAGTTCATACATTACCGCCTCTCATTTTTTTTGTATCAAACAAGTATTGACTGTTGACACTGTTGAATAAAAAAAACAGCATGTGGAGTTTTATACTAACATGCAAGGGGAGAAAAAAAATCAAGACTTGAAAACCTGAAAATGTAAAAGAGCACCATTTTGCACCTGAAACTGCACTTTAAGCACACCTTGAAAGAGGCAGAGGCTGTGTAAGTTGTGTCTAACTGATGGAGTCCTTATATTATCTAGCCTGGAGCTTCTCAACAGTCCCCCCATACCCAGCCACCTCCCAACCACCCCATGATGGGACAGAATCAAGTGAGTAGATTCACCGCCACACCAGTTGTTGTGCCGCTCTTTATATCTATATCTAGTCCAGTAGCTTTCCCTTACTTTTATTTCCCATCAAGATTTTATTTTTTTTTTTAGATCAACTGAACTTGTTTTATATATTTTACTTTTTAATTTGGTTTCTTAATTTTTAGTGTGAGTGTATTTATTTTATTCAAGATTTAAAATATTTAATGAAATCTTGCTTCTTATTTTCTTTCTTTTTCAAAATAAATGCTTTTAAAAACAGAATGAAAAGAATTGCGCTTTTTCCAGCAAATCAGTTTCAATAATTGTTGTATGTGTGAGCTTAGTTAACATGTTGGTAAAAAATTTTGAAAAGCTGTTTTTCAAATAGAATTTTATGTTTCTATAGATTTCATAATAACCAAGAGAGACTTCTAACCCTGTAGATAATTGATCTCATGTAGTTTTGTTAACCCTGTGTTTGACTGTATAACTTTGCTTACCGGCTTCTGCTAATCAGTTTGAAGATATTCTCCTTGTTGTCTGTGTACTCATTACTAAACTAATCACAACAAATGGGAAGTAACTCTATATGGCTTCAATTACATCTTCACCAAAACAAGGGTTGTCTCTCTTTTGCAGGACATTTTCTTAATAAAGGAACCTTATAACAAATCTTTGTTTTGTTTATTCATTATTTGCAAAAATCCTTTGAAGGATGTTTATAAATTATTGTTAGGAGGGAACATTTTTATGAGATAACTGCTGCCTGTCGATGTAACAAAGAAAAATAACCTGTCACCGTGTTTATAATGAGCTTGTTTTTCTGCACACTAGAGAAGTTGCTAAATTGATTTGGAAAGTAATTGAATATCTGGAAGAGAAAAGGGTAATTTAACATTGAATTGAATAGAAAGAAAATTTGACTAGGCTGTAGCTATCAAATTTAGTTTATCAACATCCTTTTAAGTTAAGTGCTGAAGGGGAAAAGAGAACCTTCATTTCGGTTCAGACATAATTCTGGAACTGTTCGTTGATTAGGCTAAGAGAGACATTGAGAAAATAAATGTATACCAATTATCTGCGGGTGTTTTGGCTTCAAAGACACTCAAAATAAAGTATAATTGGATTTGAGTTTGTTTGCACAGGCCTTACCGAAAGCAATTAATTGAAAATAATGGTGAAGAAGTTTTGAGTAAATATTTTCACAAGAGTGTGTTTCACTGATGTATTTGGTAATGACAAATTGAAGACAGAAATTTGTAAAACTCGTAGAAAATAGAATTTGAAGAGTAGTATGGTTTGACTACAAAGCTATGTAAAAGGGGGTTGGATATATTGCAGGAAATTAGTCTTGAAAGTCCATTAGCCTAACTCAATTGAAGACTGCTTTAAATTATTGCTTTGAACATGAGAAATAAGATAGACTTTCTGGGTTGGTGAGAGATTAAGAATGGGAAACCAATGTGTGCTATTGCATTTTCAAGGGTTCCCAGGAATGTATAATTAGGCAGTGCAAGTTACAAGATTAATAGGGAAGAAAATGAAATTTCAAATCAATTTTCCCTACAGCTTACTAATCACTTTGGAAAGGAGACTTGGTAATATCTTCTTTCACAGGTTTGTAAAATGAAGAAAAAATCTATCGTTTCCAATATGATAAGAGGAATTATTTCTCACCCTAATAAAAGGGGGAGAATATTAATCCCTTTGAAATAACAGGCGAGATTTGATTATGAACCTTGCAGTTATGAATTGAGGCTTCTGACTTACCAGGTTCTTTGATCTGACCCAGATTTTCTTTGATTTGAAGTCCTAAGGCAGGTTTTGTTACCTAAAACACAGAAACACAAGTCGTCATAAATTTTCCAGGGCTTATTACTAGAAGTTTTATGACCCATTAAAAAGGATCCAAAACAGTATTAAATGTAGGATTGAAGGATGAGGTTATTCAAACAAGTTGCAGCTTTTGTAAAAATTAGTTACTGATCTATTCAATGAAAAACACTTGGGTAAAAAAAAGAGCTAAGGAAAACGGTGAGAGCACAGGCCATCGGGAAAGATGGACTCAATTTTTCAGAAAATACTTTCTTTGAAGAAAAGGTTGCTTTTGTTCTCTGGAAATGGCATTGAGAAGAAAAGAACTCTTAGCCAGTAAATATAGAAAATGGATAGATGACCAGCGTCTGTGTTCAGTGGTACAAGTTACAGACCATGTAAACCAGGGTATAATGTACTGGTGATCTTGAAGGCTTGTCTGGAGTGGTCATGCAAGGCAGTGTCTCTGCCATTGGAAAAACAAAGAGTTGAACTGAAATTCAAAACATTAAGAATAGAGACCATGAAATGGAGGTGTATTAAGTCTTGGAACTTAGCTTGTTGGATATATTAATTACTTGGATGAATGGTGTTGGGTAGATCTTCATAAAGTGGCTCATATGTATGCACTGGGCCGGAAGATATATATGATTACCAAATTACAGCCAGATTGGATTTCATAATCGTAATGACCATATGCTATTCAAGGTGTGGTGGAGTAACTCAAGGAGTTTAAGCAAAGGCCTGATTGTGAGGGAGAGAAAGGCGAATGAAAATTTTATCTCCACATAATTTATGTATGGAATATAAAATGACAGTAGCTTTCAAAGTTATCCCATTACATAGTGACACTGACTAGTTCTAGGGAGATGAAAAACAGTAACTACAATTAAAATCTCATGAATATTTAGTGGGGGGGGGGGGGGGGGGTTGGGAAATGAAGGATCACATTGATTGGTGGGGAAAATGTCATTTATTGAGAACTATTTATTTACGACGCAATAGGAAATATGGCTAAATTTCTTTCACTCGTAAAAGAAATATTCATTTATATTTGATGTTTCTGATATTTTTTAGGAAATAAAGATGATTTATAATTGCATTTTATTTTTTGGGTACAGAAAATGCTTGTGAATTAAAGATAGTTCACAGGGTATATAGAATGTCTTTTGCAATGTAATAGTCTATATTCAAGCTTAAAAACATTATAAACATACCTGTTACTTACGGAGAATTAATTATGCAGAAGATATGGCATGTATGGACAGCCTTTAGAATGAGGTTTATGATACATGACCAGTTTTTTTTGTGAATTATGGGCCATAATGTATGGAGAAATGGTTTGTATCTCTCAGAGGGATTGAGAACTTGATACTAGAGTTAACAGTGGCCTGATTGGATATCTCCACATGTTTTATAGAGCAAGGATTACATAAGCAGATTAGATGGGTTTTGATTTTATCACAGAGTTTCTGACATTCATGAAATGCTGCATTTTGCCATGAATGTTTAAGCAAGAAATCTCAATTGCTGGTGATGACGCTGAACAAACTTCAAAAGACAAACAAAAATCAATTTGTCAATGAAGAATATCCTACTGTCATTTATTGAAAAAAGAGAGGAAATTATAAGAGGTTTAAACATAAGAGCTTTGGAGAGTTGATTGGTAGGAGAGATGCATTGCTAGAATTGCGGCATGATTGAGAAGGGCGGAGAGAAAATTTCCTATCTTAGAAATGTCAGTTGAAGAAATCAGCCGGCTGGGGAAAAATGATTGAAAATATATTGAGATCACAAAGATGGAGAAAGAATATTGGAGATGATGAATAAAAGTAGAAAAAAGCTGAACAATGTATCTCTCTTAAATGGCATGTACCAAGAATCTCATCGGCTAAAAATCTCTTGCTTCAACAGTAAAGCTTTTCTTCAGTAAATCACATTATCATCCTACATCCAGGGGTGTAGCAATGAAATATTAGGTATGAAAAAGATAACTGTCAGCCGAGCCAAGAATGATCACTAATAATGGCTGGATCCTTTTCATTAGATGAATGGGTTGCTTTATGGCTTTGACGAAGATTTACCTCTGTCATGCTGCTTCTGTTTTGATCCATTACATAGCAATATATGTAATGGATTTAGGTGTAATTTATTAGTCTGCAAGTAGGGTGCAGGGCCTTCAATAGCTATAATTGAGAAAAACCACAAAATAAAAGGATATTAATTGGAAATCTTACCTCTTTTTAGCCTCAGTGATGAAGTGCTGTTGAAATTATCATGTCTTTGTACTGGCTTGATTTAAATTCCTCATCGAATTTCATGCCAGATTTCCATTGCATAATCACAAAATCACCAAAAAAAAATAGCAGGACATATTGCACATACATATTCCTAGAATTGAACTTAGAAGACAAGGTGTTCCTCTAACTGCCTTCAGAGATAAAACCCAGGAGTGGTTTCTCTCCTTTGAAAAGGGTGCATGATTAGGAAGTTGATTTCTTGTTCACATAATCCAAAAAGTGGAAAGCTCACACTGCTAGCTGTCTCAAAGGAATGCACTTTTCATTAAATTTCATGATGAATTTGATGAGGGGGCCAGCACTGTTGTCCTGAAGAATAGGAATGGAGCCTCCTTCACGGCAATAAAGTTGATGAGCCACTCACTGGTCTGAATTGGGATCAGTTGAAATTGGTCTGATCTGGGTCTCTCTCTCTCTCTTTCCCTCACCAAAATACAGAAAGGAGTTGTTTTCCCATCTCCAAATAGGTCCTCCATGCGTGGTTGTCTCTTCAATGGCTTTTGTCTTCTGTGATCAGTTTTGTGGATAATTGCTGAAATATTCATGTCAGCCTTGTCAGCTAAGCAGAACATAATTAATCCTTTGGCACGCTGGGGCTTCTCTGTTCCAATCCTGTAAAACGAGAGGACTACAGGATATGAAACTGTACACACTAGCACAGAGGATATCAAAGAAAGAAGGGGGTTTTCATCTAGGTTCTACAGTTAACTGCAAAATAGGTCTGAATCAAAAGACTCAAGAGTAGCAGAGCTAAGGTGCCTTGTCGTTAAATATATACTAATTTCTTTGCAGTCCTTTGATGTTTCCAACTTTGGCAAACAAAAAAGCTCCTTATTGTTTGTTATAGTGAGTCCTTTTTAACAATCCATTTAAAGCCTAAATACACAACACATCCCCAATCCAGAACCAATATATAGTCATACAATATAGATATACATTATTGACCATTCCCAAAGGATTTCCAAAGGTTTTTCCTCTTGGAGTAGTTTCGGATTCGCATGATTCTTGTGATTATATTGTCTGTGTTTCGGCTTTAGATTCTCCTCTTTTTATTAGACCACTATCAAAGTAGCAACTTATAATCAAATGGTTTTTGAAGTGATTTGCATCCTTATTGCTATCTTGAAGCAAACTCATCAAGAATATCAATTTACCCAGATGAATACACAAAGTATGGGCTGCTGTGCAAGGAGTTATTAGCTTTCAAGATTTGGTTGCCATTAAATTTATGTCTCAATGAAGCAGCTGCAATAACTATTGCCTGCAGCTCTAGTATATATGGGAAAAGTCCTACAATGTTTATCTCTCTTTGCCACTCTGAAGTGGGTTTTGAAAGTCACTAAAAAGTTGTCTACTCTTATCTTGATGCCTATGACATGAAGGCATTAGCAAATAAAGGGATGGAAAATGATATATTTGTGAACAGTCTCTCCCCAATCTATTCCCCCTAACTCATCTGCGATCTCAAAACACACCAATTTATCACAGCAGTACAAACAGTAGGGCAATTGCTCCTTTTATCTGACTGAGAGTTCTTAAGATTTCCTTTCTATCATGTTACTCAATGCAAATAAATTGAAACAGTAAAGATGCTTACCTTTTAATCAAAATTGAATCCAAATCGTTTCCAGCAGTTGTGTCTCCTATCGGTGGTTAAGGCGACCTGGTTGTCATGGAAACAGATCCGACCTCTGAAGGACAATATTCATACAGCTGAAAAATCAGACGCTGTTGGGTAGAAACTTGTTGTGATAGAAACCAACTGGAGGAAGATATCTACTGAACTGCTGTGTTTCCCCTAGCATTCTCACCCCCTCTCTGGTAAATGGCAGTAATTGCATAGTTTACGACACAAGATACATTTAGCATTGAAACTTAGTTTAACTTGAGTAAGCTTGAGAGATTCATATCAAATTTTCATTACTGAACATCCATAAATTTCTAAGCTTTTCATAAATGTGTAATTCAGAATATTAAAGGGTTTTTTCGTGATTAAATAGTGAAGCTTGAATGTCGATTTTATTAAAAGATGTTATCAACAGAGAACTATACAAACATATGTCATTATACACTTCCAAGGGCAGATAGAATGAACACTTTGATTATTAAATTACATTGTCAAACAATATCAGGGTTTTTTTACCAGTCATAATTATGGGAATTTTTCTCTTTTTTCATTCTTCTCTTCAATTTCCTTTCCCTGTGTGTGCTTAAATTGAAGTGTTGTTGAAAATGAGGGTTTATCTCCTAAAGGGAGAATTATTTGATAAAAACTGTGTGACAACAGAATATGTGATTTGAATATAGTCAAAGATTTGATTCTGCAGTAATGTGTCTGCATTTTAAAAATCTAATTTGAGAACTGATTGCTTTGGCTCAGTTTTGATGAATGTTATCTTCTGCTTGTCTTAACACAATGAAAAGAACCCCCTCTCTATCTTTGCTTAGTATCTTTCCGTGAGGTTTTAATGGAAAAGAGGAAACTAGAGAGTTTTCAAAGACTATTATTTAGTCATAATTTTCAGAGGATAAGAACAGAGTTAAGAAAGTTATTGGTCTCTCAACTGCAAAATCCAGCACACCAAATTGTAAAAATTCTCCATTGGATTATAGATTAGGCATAACTTGTTCTCAGTCAAAGCACCTTCCTCCCCCTGTGATATTCATATTATAATTTAATAAAATAAAAAAAAAAGATTGTATTTAAGAACTATCCCTTTATTTAAACAAGGAAATAATTTAAGACATCTGCCGAAACATAGTTGAATACACTATCGCCTGTCCGCCATGCATAGATGTGCTTCTGGCGGACAAGTTTCTGAATGGAAATGTAATCACATTTGATAAAAGAAATTCTACACCACTTTATAGCCCTGAATCCTCAGGTTGTCCTTGCAGTGGAGATAGCTGATGCTTTTAAGTGTTACATAATAGCCAATTGTGATGCAGAGGGGAAAAAAGGTAATTTTTGTCAGGGAACAAGTATCATTTTCTGCTGCAAATAAAAAAATGCCTAAAGGACAAAATGGCACAAAAAATCAAGAAGTACAAAAACTCACCCTCCAGATCCAGCTAATGGATTTGCCAGTTTGGTGTTCCTTTAACATACAGATGGCAAAATTTCATCTTTTTCTTGCATCAGAGTCACATATGCTGCAAGATTTTAATCTGTAATGCACCAAGAGGTCCAGCTAATCCCTGTAGATAATGTAACACAAACTTTCCAGAGATCACTCAAGAATAATATACAAAGGGAAGAGTGTAGATTAACAATTGCTGGTTTGTTAATTTTCCTTCCTTAACCTTCCTGTGTTCTGAAGGTGGTTTGATGAATTTGCTACTAAACTGCCTTCATAAGACAATGCCGGGTTTTGTTTTTTGATATTAAAATGTAAATGAATGGTTATTTACATGAATTAAAACTCATGTAAGGTAGTCGTTATCATAAATTCTCTCAGGCAAGAAAATAATTATTCAATACATGCAGTCTAATTGTCGTAAACTGTCTTTCATGTAAAGTAAGATTTTGCGGGTTGACTTTTGCATTAAGAATTCAGAGAAAGCCAGAAAACCAGTCAGAGGAGACTTGTTCTGGTTTCGAAAATGAAATAGCAATTTCATTATGATTACAAGGAAATGGTATTTGCATACTTGTAAAAGCCTAACTTATTTAAAACATAATGGCAATGAAGATTTTATAATTGAGCTCACCAATCAAAGATGTTGCATCATGAAATCTTTTAGTGTACAGGAAATCATTATCATTTTTCATTAATTGCTTATTGATTTTAATAGATTACATCTTTTCTCTTTTGTATAATTTTAATTGAATGAAAAATTAAAAGTTTGCATGATTATTTTTGAATTATCAAGAATTTCAGTGTGTACTTACTGTTGTCAGCATTGCCTATTTCTTTTCCTTTCAGCCTTTCATGTCTCCAAGATACCCGGGTGGGCCAAGGGGCCCAGGGCCTGTTCGAATGCCACCCAATCAAGTTGATTTCAATGTAAGTTTTTAGCCAATGGCACTGACGGATGAGCTTTTCCTTCTATCTCCCTATCGTCCACAAAGAACTCTTTCACATCTCCCTATCTCGACAAGAAATGGAATGTTTGTATTATCAGTTTATGTTTTCAAAGAGAGATGTTATGTAAATTGTAAGGGCAAATCTTTAAATTAGTAAATCTGGGAAGATAAATGATTTTTGAATTCCAAAATGCCTGCTGAAGACTTCCTGGGGGAATGGGTTGGGGTTTTCAACAGTCATGATGTCACGTATACTCGGCAATAATCCATCACCGATAACGCAGCAAGGTTCAGTACCAATAACTGTAGGAGGGAGGCTCAACAAAAAATGTGTGATATCGGTGTCATCCTAGTTTTTGCCATACCTTTAGGATGAGGCAACCACTTTTTTGTGGTACAGATGTCTCTTGTATGTTTAAAATATAAAGATGTAAATATGATTTATTATTTATGATTATTTTTTATGAGGAGAATATTTTTTCTTTAAAATCTATGTACGAAATAGGCAGTTTTATACCTGGAAATTCACAAATTGGTCTCTTAGCAGGTCTTTTTCTAGTAATTGACAAAAGACTAGAATTTAAATTACCCTTTTGAGGTAGAGAATAAAGATACAGTTGATTAATTGGTAAAAGCAACTTTCATTAATTGGGTAATAACTTTGTTTTTGATTTTCCAGACACCAGGAAGTGGTTCAGGCCCCATAATGCCTAACAGCATGGAACCCAGACCAGGTCAGTAAAGAAGAAAAACTCCACTTACCACACTCATCACAAAATGTCTATCACAAATAAACAGTTCCTTCAAAGGACAGTCTGCCCTGTGTAACTCAGCTTAGTGGTTTGAAATAAGGAGATTTTTTTTATGACCTTAAGGGTTAAATAAATGATAATGATACCCACTGTGGTTCAAAGAACTTTTATCATAAAAAATTCATCTGAGGTTGTGCTTTGGAAACTGCAATAAAAATTTAGTGCAGAAAAAAGAAAGAGGAAAACAAAATGCCAGTGTATTTATTGTACAAACAACAATTTCAGGATTTGATTGCCTCCTAACAAGATTTTCTTTTTGGTGTTGCTTTCTGTGATGAATGTGGTACAATATTTCTTTTTTTGTCATTTAATCTTTTAATGTATTGAATATAAAATAAGGCAATAACACGTTATGTATTTCTCTCTTTTTTAATGCAGCAGATTTTGCTGGTAAGTTCTTGTACTCTGAGGTTTTAAAGAAGTGTTGATTTTTTTTCCCTCCTATATATTTTCACAATATTCTTCCCAAATGTTCTGGTGAATTTACCCCAAGATTGACGTGTATGGAATTATCTTGTATCCAATATTTTACCAAACCTCTCCTTTAAAGACATTAGTATCTTCACTCTAACCATGCACACAACTCCTCTAGATGATTCCAAATGGCATTGATCACCCAGGACTTTTTCTTTGGAAGTTGCAAAACCAAAAATTGGTTTCTCTGTAATGTGGTGCACCTATTTGACATGGCATCAGGACAATTCAAGCTTGAAATGGCTCTGTCAGTAGAATAATTGCAGGCCTATTGATCATGGGGGCTTGAAAAAGTTTTTTACTGACATTGCAAGAGAACTGTTAATGAAGAAGTGTTCCATGTGATTTCCACTAGGACTTCCCTTGTTTGGGGGGATGTTTTTACCTTTCAATAACAAAGTGTATAGCTAACATGCTACACCATTGCATAACAAATTGGACAGAATTACAACTCCCTTGCCATTAATCCCAGGAATTTAATTAGTGGCAAACAGTTTGCAATGCCATTAGCATAACTAAAGGTACAAATCCCCACCCATCATCAAAGCCAGGCAACAAATGTTATATACCAAAATATAACAATATGTGGTAAAGACATTTGAAAATAGATCTGTGCAGTTCATTTAAATTTGGCAAAAATGAAAGGAAAGCAAAGAGAAATTGATCTGTTTAATGTTTCATCCAGGTAATTGGAATTGAAAATGGGTTTTTTTTCCATTGGCAAACAACAATCAAAACTTGGACAAAAAAGTGAAAGTTTTCATCACTAATTACTCGTAAAAGTTATTACTTGGAAAAATTCTGGAAAGTGTGAAACGGAAATTACCTCCGAAGTCCTGTCAACAAGGATGAAAATTGTTCTTGAATGGCAATCTGCGTGCAGATTAGCCAGACAGATAAAAGCCTGATGATTTTGATGTTTGTGAAATTCGTATTACAAATTTTATATGACAATCTCAAGCTAGTGGAAGCCTTAATATAATCAATATAGATGTATCCCAAATGTTTGATCTATAGCCACAAATATAATTGGCAATGGAAAGGTGCAGGATTACCTGGCATAGAATCTTTGCTGTGTGTAGATTTATGTACTGGCCTGCTGGGCATTCTGCTGGTTTCCTTCATAGCTAGTTAATGACTTGGACAGGACAGGAAAAGTTTGATGCATTTTCCCACCACCTACTATATCCTTCTACCATTAAAATCAGTCTGCTAGTTTTGATAGAATCTTTGAGCATCCCCTATAGCAGTACTTTTGGTCCAGTATTCATAGATAGAATAGCAGTTAAATACCCAGAAAATGTTGCTAAAATTATGAAGACCTATTATTATTGTTATTTATTCCATCATTAGAGAAGTGTAGTTCAAACTCCTCCTGTCTTTCTACAAGTTTATGACTGGTGTTTGTTATGACACTACACATGGGTCATCAAACAATCTTATGTGAAATCTTTAGTTCAGAAAAAGTCTTTTATGAGCAGAAGTTATTCACTAGAGCCATTATGTTTGAAGTTTTTGTCTTGGTCCATTAAGTTTACAACTGGAAATTTTCAATTCCAGGAGTACACTCAGGACAAGAAAGCTACAGGTTCCTTAGATCAAAGGGTTATTTAGTATATAAAGTAGCAATTCCGTCATGTTTCATCTTCCCTCACTTTAGATCACTCAATATATGGTTTTCGCATTTGGAGGTTGTGGGTTGAAAACATTGTATACCTTCGAGACCTAGCATTTGTATGAAAATGGCTCAGATTGTGATACATTAGGATGAAATCTTCCACGGTAATGTAATTTCTGCAATTCAAGTACAAGCAAATGGAGGCAAAGTGATACAGAGAAACTAAAGCACTAGTAGGTTCCTGTGCAAGAAACTGTGAAATGAAGCTGTTTCCCTGTAGTTTATAGCCTTGCACAGAGAAAAATACCCTTCAAAGCTTTGATGAAATAAAGGTTTTGAAGTACTGGGTTTATCAGGGGCGTTATTGGAATTCTTGATTAGAAATATTTACAATAATAAATGATTGATTACCGTCTTAAAGCACATTTTACGCACATTTGAAGACCCCGGCAATTTACTGCTAAGGGCTTGGATTTCTGTCTACCAGACAGAAAAATATTACACTAGCTAAAAGACCAGCACCCTGATATGAAAAAATAAACCCAGCAATATATATCTAGCATGACACAACCAAAGGGAAAAATGTTCTTGGCAAACTATTAGGTAGATCCTCTTCTGTGTTGGAGCCATAAAGTGTGATGCAAAGTGTATTCCCAGATCGGAACAGATGATACAATTAATTCTGAAATGGAACATGTCAAAATGGCATATGCTTTTGTCGTTTATTGTAGTTTTCTTTGTGTGTACCACACACCATTTAACCTCTGGTTTCTAAAAAAGAAAGGAAAGATGCATCCATCCCCCCAAAAGAAATGGAAGAAAGAAAGAGCAGGTGTTTTACATATATAAAAAAAAAAATGAAAGCAATGCTAGTATTTTATCCCTCCATGCATTTGGGTAGCGTTCCCCATCAAATATATTCCTCCTCTTTCTAACTCAGTATAGACCCGTTAATGATGTATGAAAAATATTTAAAACTCTACAAATCCTTCAAATAAAATTTTTCAAAAAAATTTGAAATGAAGTAAAGAATTTCGTACCTCTGGTTTCTTTTTAATCCTTCTTTTGACTAGACTTGCCATGTTGTAAGCGTATGTCCCTCATTTGTGTGTGAACCTCACAAGCTAAGAACTCCGACAACACCACAAGCCCATTAGAAGCAATTAGGACCTTCTAAACCATCACAGGTTATATCCATTAGCCATCAAATTGGAGATTTTGAAGTCCTGCATAATCCCTGACAAATAAATTGCATTTCCCTCACCTGCTTAGACATCCACTGGTAGCATTTCCAAGGGAGGCAATTCCAAACTGCAGGGTAAAAAAAAGAAAAAAGGCTTTTTATCCAAGTGATGTGTTTTCATTTTCCCATGATAAAACTGAAATGTCATCTAGAGATTTCAATTATATCTGATTTGATAAGGTAATAGGGATATTTTGCAAGGTATATCATACTTAATCCCTTATGGCACATTCCACGTTATTTCATATCCGGAGATAAAAAGTTTGATTATAGAGGAATTCTCATTTCAAAGGCTTGATTTGTTGACCAAGTCTACATGTGAAAATAGCACACACAAGTTTTTGTCGTACGGTGAAGTTTACTTTGACCATTGGATCGAAGTGAGAGAGGAGATCGGTACCTCACGTTAAGCCAATTTTTGTCGTGGTTGGCATGAAGCTTTAACAGGGTATATATTCATCACAGAACAAGCCTCCAGGAACACAAACAAGCAATTACACAAGTTTATCTAAATGTAAATACCCTGTCTGCCACTGTTTAACAGTGACTGGAGCTCTGTGTCAAAATTTTACATGGAAAAAAAGGACTTCTAATCAATTCTGCCACTTCAGGGAACTGCCTATTTCTGTGTGAGACAACCATGTCTCTCTCACCTTCAATTATAGGTTACATTTTTCAGAGCCGGGGAAAACATCAACTGGATATGCTCTGAAATAATCCTGGTGTCTTTTCAGAAGTAAACAAAGCCAGAGGCCCCCTTAAAAACCTGGTTTCCAAATTTTCCTGCACAACTAATTAAACTGTAGTATCTAAGCAAGGAAGAAATTGTAGACTGATGGGGGTATTATGTACAAAGGCAAGCAACACTTAAAGGCTTGCCTGTCACTAGACATTGGCTTTATTGACAAAAGATATATTATAGCACAGAAGGCCTCTCATTTACTATTTTTAAAGACTATCTCCCTGTTGTCTGTGGATTAATTAAACTTTACTGATGTTATTATAAACCACCTTTAGATCCTAAGCCCACAACCCTGTGTGTGTACCTTGAAATTTAAAGAGGGGGAAAAATCACTTAATTTCAATTTAAGGAGTTGCAAGAAAATTATGAGAGAGTTGTATAAATGAATTAAAATTTTTACCTGGTATAGCGCGCAACTCCTCTTACCTTGCCAGACATTGTGTCGTTGGTCGTCACAACGCAAATAATATGTATTTTCCCACCAAAAAAATTGAGCCACCAGCAACTGTATATAATCACACAATATTGTCAATTAGGGCTTTTGAGTTAACAAACAAGATAATCTTGCGCTGGAACAAAAAAAGTAAACACAGCACCACCACTGTGCCGAGAGTCAATAAACACAGAGGCAGGCAATTGTTGTGTACCCAACTCTACGCCATACAGTATTATTATTATTTCTGTTCAACATACGATCCTTGGCTTCCTCCAATTTCATTATGACTTCTCCTTCGTGGAGATGGCATGCTGATCCCAGCTGATTAATTTCCTGCGAGGATAATGGCAGAAAAAACCTTAAAGGTGTCCATTACAAGAACAAGTTTTGCATGCTCGTTACACTTTGTGAAAGGGTTCTCTTTCTTTTGCTGCTTCTCATCAGAAAGCAAATCTTTATTTTCCTGTGAAGTATACAGTCTACTATCTTGAAATGGGTATTGAGCAAACATCTTTGTCTTTTTTTTATGAGAATGTGATTTATCTCCCGTTAAATCCTTTTACTTTATGTTCACAACAAAATCGTTTCTTATTTTTTTTTTATTAGAGGTGGGAAAGGGGATGGGGGAGATATTTTGCAGGCAGTTTATAATGACAGTGTGAAATCAAATGGGGAAGATAAGATAAAAAGAATTCGGTCTGTTTGAACTGCCGCAACAAATAATCAAACAGATTCCTATTCTTTACTTTGATGATTGCTGAAATTACTTCTGTCAATAGCATGGCCTTAAAAAAATTATAATATAAATTGATTGTCAATTGGGCTTTCAATGGAAATCCCTTGTTTGGTTCTGACAATTTATATTTGACTGGCAAATTTTTTTTAATAGCAATTCATCATTAAAGAATTTTTTAGTTTTGAATGAAAGACTGTAGTTTTTCAGGGCAATATCCATTAGGCCCGGTTTTTATTCTCAGCTGAATTCAATATTTAGGATAAAAAACAAATACTCACCTTTTTAAATTAGTTTGATTTTTATGTCCATGATATCACGAAGAAAAATAAACTTTTTTTCCCATTGGAAAAAAAAACAAGTAACAGAAATATTATTTTCCATCATGATTAATGTATTGCAAATTAGAAATCCAATAAAAAGCCATCTCTCATATATATGTAAGTCCATGATTGATTACTGGCCTATAACACAGAGAAATAAAAGTCTGTTGTAGAAAGTATGAAATGAATGAAACTATTATCTCAGACAGTGTTTTCTGACAGGTTTTGTGAAGCATCTAGGAACACCTATGTGTGTTGATGACAGCCAGTGGAATGGATGGAATCGGGAATTCCTCTCCTAATGGACACCTGCCCCCAAATCTCCCACTATGCCCTTTGATGGCTTCTTGATAAATCACACACTTAAGAAAATTACTCAGTTCCCAGAATAACATGGTTGTTTTGAAGCCCGTCTGCTGCAGGGCTACGTTAGTAGTCCAGGGTATCTCTTCCTCCCCATGTTTCTGTGATATGGGAGGTTTGTGTCTTCTCAAAATGCCAGGAGGATTTTGTTCTCCCGGCAATGACAAAAACTGATTCCTGTGTATCACATGAGATCTTTCTCGCCAAATGTGGTTTTTCTGCTTGTATTGCTTATCTTAAAGCCCACTTACCAAACACTCCATAATCATAAAAAAGGGAGAGAGGTGCCTCATTAAAATACTCCCTCAATCTGAGTGAAGGGTAAATCTGTGCAAAGGTAAAAATAAAGCATCCATTCCTACACGTCACAGTGTAATCATCCTCTGTTTGCTAAATTTGTTATTTGTTTTATCTCCTCTGATGCTACTTGAAATGAGACATCACACGGGCTGAGAAAACCAATGAAAACTGATGTCATACCCACAGAGGACTGAAAAATAGCTTTTATGCAATTTCCCTTCTTTTCTGTCCCCAGCAGAAGATAGATAGTGAGAGATTTTGTTCTTCGGTATCTCTAGAGCCGCAAGATTCCACTTTTATCCCTTTCAGAACTAATTAACAGTTTTTGTATCGCAAGGTCTTCCCCCATTCATTAATGCTTGTGTTTATAATCATGCCTATAACAAGATTTTAATTGCATAAGATTATGAGATCAATCATGTTAATAGTTTTCCTGTTCACGGTGGTTTTGATGAATGTCTTCAATTTTAATTTGCTTCAAATTATGGCAGAGGAAACGATGGTGGATAAGGTTCTCTATAATGATGTGTATAACCAAGGTCAAGTGAATACTTAGTGCTGTCTTTTCTTTTCTAGGTCATCCTGGCATGGGTCCGATGGGGCCTAGGATGCCACACGGGAGAATGCCAGGACCCATGAACCCAGTAAGTACTTTATGAAAAAATAAATGGATAAAATTATGATGATAACATACTTGGCAGAAAAAGTATAGTTTGTCTCCAGAGATGTGAAAAAATCCAATGCATGTGTACATTAATTGCTTTATTGATGTTTTCAGTATGATTCATTAAGTTACGGCGGTATGCGAGGTCCACCACCAAATAATATGGGTCCAGTAGGGCCGGGAATGCCTCCTATGTCTATGTAAGTACAGTAATGGAAGGGAGATAAGTCTAGCTAAAGTTATAGAATGGGTGAATTTCTTTATTATGGAGTAAGGGGGATAACTGATTTGTTGAATGAAATTTAGAGGTAATTCTACATGTTTCTTAGGTGAAATTCTGTCTGATTGTAGGTCAGGAGGACAGGGCAGTCGACCATGGGCACCAACCACATCATCAGTAAGTGAGAGTGTTGTAGAGAGACCCTTGTTAAGTAAAAGGTTGATTTCAGAGTCAAAACTTTGATTGGAAAGCTCAATGTGAAGGGAAATAATAAAAATAACATTTTTCTGTTTTAGATAAATTACTCATCAGCATCACCAGGAAGTTATAATGTAAGTCAAAATTTCACTCAGAACTGTGAACCATTATAGTTTTCTCATCATGGAGATATATAATTTATATCAGGCATTGTTAGGATACAAATCTTCGGTGTTTATAATTAAAAGATTATTATTCAAACAAGCATCACTGTTTAATTGGAAATTTATCACCCATCATATTTTCATCCAAATGACTACCATTGTCAGTGAATGAATTAAAAAAAATGGACTATTTTAAAGTTGTAAATTATTAATTTTCTAGATAAAACCTACTGTTTTATGTTTTATGGCCAATTTAAAGAAAAAATTTGTACATGTGCAATTTGGACAAAATAACCATACACACTGTTTGATACAACGTTAGATGTTTTGTTAGTAAGGAAATTCACAAGTATACATTATGTACCTGGTTTTAAATGACTGCTTTTGTAGGGACCTGGAGGAGGAGGGCCCCCCGGAACTCCCATCATGCCAAGTCCACAAGGTATGACCCATCTCCCCCCCCCCCCCCCCCCAAAAAAAAAAAAAAAAAAAAAAACAATGGAGGCAACTCACATTATTACTCTCAAAAACTTTACTTTTTTTTTTTTTTTAAGAAAATGTTTGAAATTTATAAGAAACCTTTTGTAAATTTAAATTTTATGTGGAAAAAGATTTCGCAAAATCCATTTTAATCAACATAAGGGGAATCACTCTATCACTCTGTGTGTGGTAGGAGAGTTCAAAGTTTGGGTTTATTCTTGGTTGAGGTTTATGAAGACATCCAGTCACAGAAACGCTTCATTATTGCAATGTATACATCCTCTTACAACAAAGTTGGAGTGTTTTTGATAACATGCATGTTTATTTGAGTGATAGAAAGATAGGTAGAAATTATCTAATCATATTTTGCATGAAATTATGAAAATATTGACATGTATGAATAAGATTTGAGTTTAGATGGGACGTGTTTTGGCAGGAGGGAGGTTGATTTGTGTATTATAAATTCTCTGTAGGATCTCAAGGGCCATTTTCTCCTGCCAGCCATCAACGAATAGGCTCAAGGCCAGGTGACTACATCCCCAACGACAACATGCCGGGTACTGCACTGCTTTCAGACTGAATTCCTTTTTTTTTCCAAACGATTTGGTTTATAAGTGTGCCTTTTTCCATAGCTTTATAGGAACATTATTTTCCTCATTTTCATCCATTTAAGATCATATATCAAATCACCTTGTTTTGTTTTTTAACACTCAGTTTGGTTTGATATAGATTGTTTGGTTTTTTTTTTCAAAATGCTCAATTTTCAAAATGACATAGAAAGAAATTTTTCTGAAAGCATGTGGTACATGCTTGAAACTTCTTGCAGCATATGTAGATTAGAATACTGATGCATCTGACGTCCAGGTTTTTATATTCAGTGGGCATTTGGCACTAGTTTGTAACCAAGTAACATCAAAATGCACATGGACAGTAAATGTTGTTAATGTATTTTGTCCTTGACATCACAATTTGACCTTGACCCCTTATATATCATTTAAATTCCAAAATGTTATGAAAAGCATACCTAGCCCTGAAATATTCTTATCTTTAGATGTTTGTCTGTTTTTGTTTATGTTAATAACAATTTGGTAAAAATTTATGTTGCCAAAAATTCATTGCCACATGGGCACATCATCCCTCACCGCTCATTTGTCCATATGTATTCCAGTAGATATCATAAAAACTGCGGATATTTAAGGATTGAGGAGAAAAATGCAATACTCACTATGCAAACTCTGAGATTTTGTGTTTATTCTTTAACAAATAACTATGTATCCTGCTTGCATATCTCTGCATGAAAAAAAACATTTTTCATTAAGATTTGAAGTCATCAGAGTTTCTTTCAAAATAAACAATGCGAAGTGTTGATCATAAACTTGATACTTTTGTCCAACTAACAAGATGAAACAAGCCTGCCAAGCTTAGACTGCTATATATCTCTGACTGTGTTTTTTCTCCTTTCTTGTTTCCGCTACTCAGATGATGTTGAACCACAAAAGATGCTTTGTTTAGGTAAGAGAAACCCCAAGTCAAACGGTTTCTGTGCAGTGGTTAAAGATGGTTGACCCAGGCTATTAATGAATGTATTGACTTCTTTTCCAATGCTTCTCAGTAGCTTTTGTGATATTTGAAGAAAAAAAATCATTCTACCGGTTTTGCAATACAGGAGGAAATGGAAATTGTTTTGATTCATATTATTCTTTTATTTTGTGTTATATCTTGTTTTTAAATGATGAAAAAACCGCAAAACTTTGGAGCATTTTTTTTTCTCAAGTCTTTTCTTTTTTTGTTTTTTTTCTGCTTTTGCACTGTGACACGTGTCAATAAGGCTGCATGAGTCACCTTTATTACAATTTTACAAACAATGTGGTAATTGGTTGAATAACTAAATGGTTTGAGATAACGAAGTTGTTGGAATTTCCTTTGCTTTTAACATATTGTGCAGTACTGTAACTCATTTCTTGCAGATTTCACCGTCTGTTGTTATGCATTAAAGAATGTTAGAGAACTTGTCAATCTCTATTCTGATCTGTTGATTCTGAGTCAAATTTTGATCTACCAATAAAATGCATGGCTGCATGGAACATTGCATGGGTAGCATGCCACAATCAGAAATGTTCAAAAAAAATTGTTAGGAAAGCAATTAAAATCATGAGTCTGAGAATAAACGGTCATAAGTTTAGTTCATATTTTTACAAGTTAATACTTGTTCCCTAGGAGCGACATTGTATCTATATTCATCCAACAAGGTCTCATATAGATAGCTTTTATAATATAGATATCACATGCAATATGCCACTTATAATCTAATTACAAAACAGGACAAATTTTTATTTATATACAAATTAATGATCTGCTATTTTGACATTTTTTTTAAACCGCCCCTTTGCATATAAAGCAAGAAAAGGAAAATTTGAAAGTATTTTGGAACTGCATAAAATGAACCAATAATATGCAATACTGTGTTGATATCATTTTAATTAGTGTGTTATACATAAATTAAAAAAAAAATGTCCTGGCTGATTTACAATTGTAATGTGAAACTGTATATTTGCAGATTCTACAAATTCAGGAGATGGAATGTATGGCATGATGAAAGGTGGTCCAGGATTACCAGGCATGCCAGGGGTAAGTCGGGGCACCTGTTGGGAAATTCCAGGGGTAAGTCGGGGCACCTGTTGGGGAATTCCAGGGGTAAGTTAGGGCACCTGTTAGGGAGTTCTGGGGTTAAGTTAATGCACCTGTTGGAAATTCCAGGGGTATGTCAGGGCACCTTAAATTCATTCCTTTTAAGAAAGGTCAGTTTGAAATTTCTGAATAAATATTTTGGAGGTAGTTGTTTACAGGCAGCTGATTACAAATCATTGACTATATTTGTGAACATAATATATGAAGTTGAAAACAATTCTAGTTATTCATGACATTTTACATGCCAGCTACTTTCTAATTTTTCTATAGACCTCGTTGAAATGATGACCTGACCATAAAAGTTAACATATTTAAACAATTTTTTTTTTTTTGGTGATTCATGCAGGATATGAAGATAATGACATTGCAGAAAAGATGCATAACCCGCTAAAGCTGGTTATATAAATTTTTTCTACAATGATTGCTACCTTCACAGTCCACATGAATCATTGAAGATGGCCTTTTATTGTTTACATGTACATCTTTCTTGTAATAAATTATTGAATTAATCATAAATATTGGGTAAAAGTAAATTATTATTAATGTACATCAGTATGTTAGATAAAAGAAATAGCTAAGTCTTATGGGAATTTCAGTCTGACATCATGATTATTTCGTGCAGTCTGTGATTTTTCTTAGTTTGCTAAAGGTTTCGACCAATCGATAAACTGGTTAAAATTCAATCGTGTAGATTTCAGCCTTGTCAGTTTCTATAGCAATGTGAATTACAATCGATTTGCTTAAGAAATATTGGAGAAAATACACAGTGATTGTACTAGTGTAAATATATGTTCATAATGTCTGCATGCGTTTTTTTTTCAGCAGTTCCCTGGGATGTCCGGTGGGCCTGAGGGAGGAATGGGCATGGGTCCAGATATGGGTCAGGTTATGAATGGTGGTGAGTAGTTAACAAGGATGGAGAAATTGTAACTCCCCCAGATATAAGTGGTCAAACATTTCTATTATATAATGACATTATTGGACATGGAAGTCAATAGGAACTAAGGCTATTTTTGTGTATATATATATGTTTTAGATAGAGTACTGGTGAGACTTTTTTCATCGCTTTGTCAAAATTAATCAAGAATCGGCTTCTACTATTTAGATATTCTGTATGCTTAGTACACATATTACCTTTATAACTTGGAAATTATGTATAACAACTTATTAATATGTATGATGATATTTATATTCAGTACCACATTTCAAGATATTAAAAAAATTTTAAAAGTCGTAACTCCGTGATGGTCAATGAGTGAGGTATATCTGACCATCTGTCATTTCTAGGTGACATAGATGGCATGAAGAATTCCCCGGCAAACGGCCCAGGAACGCCGCCGGTCAGCATGCCGGGCTACGTCAGCGACGGCTTAAGTTACCAAGATAACGTAAGTCAGATGAATTTGTGAGTGGAGTACATCAACCTCTGAAAGATGCTCAAAGGACAGTGACTGTTGCCCAAACTGTGTGGAAGAGTCATTGTTTTGCTGTCTTTGTAATGGAAATCTTCTAAAGGGCAAACTGTGCCTCGCTGAATTGAGAAAAGACAATGACAATTGTTCATTTTTCATGTGAAGAAAAAAAATACATATTAACATAATATTTAGGGGGAATCCATAGTGCACATCAGATTTTTAAGTCAACAGCAGTAGTCATTTTCACCAAAAAACCTTTCACCCCTGAAATCATCCAAAAATGTTCATTTTTTGTTTCCTTCCATATCAGTGAATAGTTAACATTTGTACTGAAAGAGCTTCAGTAAGAAAAGCCATATAGGGATGAAAGGTTATTTGTTGTGTGTATGTGTGCGTGTGTACTGATAGGGCAGTCCTATAGAACTGAACACGATACAAAACAAAAACAAAATGTTGCGACCAAGTCTCTGACGAAAGCTGTCTTCTAATTCTTCTACTGTCCTCCGTGGAGTAGTGTCGCACAGTACTGATCACTCTGTAATCGCTTACTTACCACTGTCTTCCTTTGTCTGCGTTGGGTTGTTGGGTACACTCTGCATGCCAACTTCTGAATGCCTATAATGCTTCAATCTTTCATTTATTTTGTGATGACTTGCTTGAATAATTTTTGATTTAATCCTCTTGTTTTTTTTCTGTATCCACTGCATATTTTTTTTTCTTTCGCTTTGTACATCTTTTGTGATGTGTTTTGCAATATATATCAGGAAAATCAGAACACAAACTATCAAACAATCTTGATGGATGCATAAATTATTTGTGGAAAGATCACCTGTAATTTCTGAAGTATTAAAAACAGAGCAAATATGGGGTTTAGTGAAAAATCCAAAATGGGGAAGGTTAGTTTCAGTTTGGCTATGTGTGATTGCCACCGAGTCTTGACTGCATACAACTCTTTATCTTGCATATCCACTTTGCCGTATCAACTTTAAAGTTGAATGCCAAAATTTCTTGGAATGATTTTTTTTCACATAATACTCCATTGATCACAGCATGGGTGAATGAAATGCAATTTTTCAAAAAGCAAAATGAAACATTTTTCTCCCTTCTGACAAGTTACAAAAAAAGCAACCAGCCAAAAATTATTAATGCTGCTATGCCATCACCTGATTATAACCAAATAAAAAAAATAAAGAAAGCAGCAAATGTATGCTAAAGCAAAACTATTCATGCAGTATATACCATCACATAAATATCCATCCCTTGTAATGAATGCGAAAGTACAAAGTAGGGCCCTATGGAAGAGTTGCCTCCCTTAAGGGTGGCACCATCTTCTATAGTAATGAGATTTCCTCAGCAACAGTTTGTATTGCATGTCAACATGACACAAAGTAGAAGACATACTTAGGGAAAGTTGGTTGACCCCAGGCCCGACATGGTGTGTGAACTGACTTACTAAAACTTGATTAAAAGGGACCAGTAGCGTAGATATTTGGGCATAGACTTCTTAACACCAAACTTTGACATAATTTACTTCATTATTAAATGTTAGTAATTAACTCATCATTAAAACAATTGTTAATTATAACTTGCTCACTGGGAAGGGTCAAATTCACTGCCCCTTAAAAAAATTCTTGTTACTATTTTTTTTATGGCCTCACTCTGGAATAGTGTTGGGGGGGAGAGGGGGGGATCAAGTCTTACTCGGAATTTCAATTGCATGACAATTTTTTTCTATCTTTCTTCCTTTGTCTGAAATTTTTCAATTTAAATGGAATTCATCAACTAAAATTTTTTTATGGATATAGGGCAGGGGGTTGGTAATGGGAACTTGACAGGATTTTGCGAGCAGCAACTGACCGCTAATATTGTGTAATTTTGCAGGACCAAACCGAATCCGCAGCAATCCTCAAGATAAAAGAATGTATGGCCGAGGAAGCTAAGCGGTTTGAAAAAGACTCCGATCAGCCTGATTATTTCATGTCACAATAATATATCATCCCATACATATTTTTTGTTCAGAAACAAATCTCGTCTTTATTGTAAATTTTTTTGTTATTTATAAGTTATATGACTTTTCTGTCTAGAGTGACCATCGCGAGAATGTTCATGTTCGATGGAAGTGGTCATGGTTCTTATTTAAAAATGGTGCTTTGTTTTTATGTTAAACTGGGTCTTTTTTGGAAAACCAAAGGACTGGGGAAACAAAAAAATCATGCGTCCCTTTTGAAGGCCCCTTCCCAACCCCTCTATCCTATGCGTTAGAATATTAAATTATTTTATTTCCAGTTGCTTTAGATTTCAAAAGACAATAGAATAGGTAAAATAAGTTTTTTAAAACATCTTATTCTTGTGAAATGTCTCATTGTCAGTTGTGGCTTTTACAAATCTTTTTCTGTTTGCATTTTTGTTATAACTGCCATGTTTAACCTAATAAATGTTAAAACTTCATTTACACATATTTTTGAAAGGTGCTTTTTTAACACATCTACACAAGATAATACTGATTTGGTGCAGCTCATTGTTTTTTTTTATCTTTACAAGCAGAAATATATATAAACCAACATTTGGTTGTGAAAAAAACTCATAGTAATAAAATCATTACCCATTTTCCTAACACCTTGTTATCATTTAACCCCCATTTGTGGCCCCTCTCCTTTGGTTGGCCAAGCCCAGTTTTTTTTTTTTTTTTATTTATATGTGCTGATCTTGTCTTTGACTGAAACAACATTTATTTTTTCACAACTGACCAAATAGACACATCAGGATTGTTTGAGCAAGAAATAGTCTCTGAGCCACAAA
The DNA here is from genome assembly GCA_033439105.1 of Magallana nippona. Classification (NCBI taxonomy): domain Eukaryota; kingdom Metazoa; phylum Mollusca; class Bivalvia; order Ostreida; family Ostreidae; genus Magallana; species Magallana nippona. The sequence continues at coordinate 38,161,843 of CM065925.1, read as the reverse complement.
TGCCGCAATTTTAATTTATATTGTTAGCTTTACAAGTAGAAGCTAATTTGTCTATCGCTTTAGTATTAACATTTAACAGAATTTACTCATTTTTTCTGCCTCTTACAGTATTGATATTTATATATAATTATTTTTTTGGTTAATCTGCATGTCCGAACATTGGATTAAAAAAAAAATATTTGTTTATGATATTAAAAAAAAATGAAACTGTTTCAAAATTGAAGAAAAAAGATAAATTTTGGCAAAATAAAACAAATTAACAAAGATGGAGCCGAAAAAATGCATTGATCTATTTTCTGTTTCTTATTTTGGTCATTATGTCGTGTTTTTATGTGTTTTAACCCTCTTGGTTTTTTTTTTCTTCTACACAAACAGGGCTGTAGTGCTACATGAATATAAATGTTGAGGAAACGAGACCGTCGCGTTTCTGTTGACCATTACGTTACCCCCTCGTGTGGCTTTGTTCTCTGGCTTATCAGATTATTTCTGTACAACTCCTAGCACACACCCACTTTTTGTCTCTATATATGCACTTTAGTATTGACATCACTATACATAGCTACAGCCTGGGCCAATTGATTTCAAAATTTATAAAAACTCGGAAATAGTACAAACTATATTTATAAAACATCATGCAGTGTTTGAATAGTTGCATTTCCATGAATTTTGACCTCAGAGGTCAAGACAGTTTCTCTTTTTTTGTTGGAATTTTAAATTAGTATGATATAGATATATATATGTTTACAGTTATCTTTTTTTTCTATTTATTTGTCATTGTTCATTTTCCATATTTTTTTCACATATGTCTCAAAATTGTATGATCATGTGAAAGATTTTTTTCCCCTTTGATAGAGATATGATTTTGTATAATGCATTTAATCCACAGTTTGAAGAATATAGGTGACCTAGATCGAATACATGGTTGGATACGTACAGAGTGAATGACTCTTTTTTACCGTAAACCTTGGCAAGGGGTCTTCAATCATTTCAAAGAAGGTATATTTTTAAACTTCTTATTTGCAATTTCAATGACACGGTTTGAGAGGTGTACCATGTACATTGTGAACTTACAAGTGACTGAATGAGTGATGATGTTTAGAGAATTTTATTCCTTATTAAAGTGATGGCTGAAGTTGATGAGAAACTTAAGTTTATGTGTTAAGCATTCTGTAATCTCCTGTTTATTATGTTAAGTAGTGAATTTATGTCAGATGATTTTTTTTTATATTATATTATATATATGTGTCATGAACATCAACTGTATAAAGTAATTTTCATCTCCAAACATGAAATTGATTGTAAGTTGATATGTCTGTTTTGAAACAGGATTATATTGTAGTAATACGTAGCAGAGGCATCTCGGCCATTCTAAATTTATTTGTATCTCGCTCTGTGAACACAGGCATAATAATATGGAATAACGATATAAACGTTCTACATCAAGTATAATAGTCTTGCCTTGATACCAAAGAGAATTTATTTTGTTATCAGGGGAGGGGTTATACATATAGGTTGTGAAAGAAATAAAAAGCAACATTTATTACATAAGTGAATCTATACACTTTATTAATTGGTTCATTTCATGCTAAGTTTTTTTTTCCCTTCCCTCTTTCATGGATAAATTTCAGGGTCATGAAACATTAAGTTCCTAAATTTCACAAATACATGTATGATTTATATTTCAATGCAAATTTATTGTGCACATTTGTTATTTCTGTAAAGGAAACGATTCTGTTGTGTATGGTATTATAAAAAAAAAAAATTCCATGACTGCGTTTGATGTTAGTGAGATATTCAACTATCATGTATATTAATTTATTGATAATGCTTGTAAAACCATGTGAATGTCAAAGAATGGGTTTGTTACATCACACATTAAGAATTAAATTGTGTTCAGAACATGTAATACATTTAGTGATCGGCATGCACACTGTTGGATGACTTTGTTACTATCAATATTTTCCATTAAATTTTTTCTGTAGCACACTTGTAAATGACCACAGAGACTACTTTATCTGATGATTATTATTATGTTTTCTTTGTATGAACAGAGATTTGATTTTGTAAGCATTCCCCAGAATGGAGAAATGTTTTAACAGCCTGGGGATTTTTTTGTTTATTTTTCCTTCTTTGTACAGACTCCAAACTTGTCTTTGTTTTTCCTATTATTTATGTTATCACTTTGGAATGATCTGATGGACAACTGGACAATTGCAAACAAATTTACGCAATTTATATGAATTTCCACTTATTTTTTTCTGTATTTTCTTGAAGTTATTTATGATTTTATTGAATGTTTCTTAAGCAAAATGAAAGGGTCTTTTTTAGATGACAGACCCTTTTTTCTGATGCTGTTATTTTTAGAGCAAAACCCTTGTTGATGCCTTTTTTTCTGATAGGAATGCACTGA
>CM065925.1:38139433-38156933 GCA_033439105.1 Magallana nippona | reverse complement strand
TAAACCATGACAAAAAATCAACAGGTTATATGAATATACATGTAAAAACATCCACAACTGGATAAAATATATAGGTTTGATATCGTGACTCAATAAAATAATAAAATTCTGACATGTTGTGCACACAGACTCTCCGAAAATAACACTGCAGTCCAGAAATCAAAGAAAATCACAGTAAGTAGCAGGCTATAGGGCTCAATTTTGGTGTAGGTGTCTAGGTATCACTTTTACAAAAGGAATGCATATAAGTAGTTGAAAAGTGAGACGATAAAAAAAAAAAAGCTTGTCTTAATTTAATGGCCTTACGTCCAAGAACTTCCCTGAATAATATGCTATTCAACTTAATTGCTGTGACTGTTAATTAAACAAGTATTACATGTATTAAATGTATCGTTTTTTATTTGGGAATGGGCAGTCAAGAACTGACTTGTGACAATCTAAATTTGAGTTCAAATAGTTATTTTAATTATAGTATAAGAAACAGAAAAAAAAAAACAATATAGTCCGCAGCGATAAATATTAGAGGTTGTTTGTGAATCTTTCAGATACATATTGCCTTGCATGCATATGATATTTCGTTTACAGCATCATAAGGTTTGGCTATACAGCATTAATTATACTTTTCAGAATTATTTTGGTTGACAGACGGATCAATATACAGTTCCAGCAATACAACATGTAGTGTGTATAGTGTGCCAAAACAATATCTATAGGGACTTCATGTTAAATTTTCCTAGCTCTATATGTCTTTACAGTTTGTCAAGGAAGTAAATTTTTGTCTCCCCTTTCATTGTAATTATTGTATTATATCCAAAATCAAATACAACATACCAATAAAAATGAATTCATTTAACAATTACAGTTCCTGTACTCATGCAGATTGAGTTAATGTTTATCTATTCAGCTAAATATATCATCAGAGATATTAGTTCTGCTGCTTACTAAGGGAGAGAACTCCCTCAACTAGGAAGAATAGATTTTCCCCCTTAAATTCAATGCAAACAATATTTGCAACAGGCATACAACAATTTTTAACCACGTGCTGCAATGAACTGATCTCTGTAAAACGATTAATTTTTAATTAATTACTGGAAAAATTGAGCAATCTTCAAACTCAAGCAGATATTTAGTTAGCAGTTTTCACTTTGTTTTGGGGCATTTCTTGATACAATCCAATCTGAATAATGACAGATGTATGTAAATATGCTGATTTACTGGCCTGCCTACACTTGTTGAATATGTACATGTAGATACATAAGTTAGTATGATTGTGCACAGACATGCCAGAACATTTTTGTTGGCACACTTTTATAAATGGGTTTGCTGGATGTCAAACAAATGATAACAACCATTTCAATATCAAACAAAACTATGAGGTGGCCTTAACAAATAGACACTGCCATTCCTAAGAATACCATAAATTATGACATAAAAATATTATCACAGTCAACTGACTCTATTCAATATTAAAATAGCATCACATGAGTTACATGAAAATGTATCATGAAAATATAAACTATACAACCAAATTTTTGCTTCTTTCTAAACATATATGTGCAACATTTTCATCAAATGTAATTTTGTCTCCGAATTTGATGCCAATCATTTCTAAATGATAATTGCAGTTCGTGATATTCTTTGCAAATCAGCCATTATACAATGTAAATGTATACATCTATGAAAAATGACAAAAACATTCCATGGTTCATCACAAAGTTTGACTAATTGGGGTCTCTCAGTAGCGTCGATTTTCTCTCATCTGGAGCCTGATGGAGGATGAGGATTCTGAGAATGCATTGCTGCTGTTGATGCTGAAGTCTCGCTGGTAAGATCGCCGAATGCTGCGTTCTTCAAATCTACAATTCAAAACATTTCTGTATCAAAATTGTCTCACTTTTGGTATGAACAGAATTAACTTCATTTTGTAGCCAGCTTTAAGACTCGAACACAATTTGAGTTGTTCTAAAATCCTAAACCTGCCTAAGCATCTAGATAATCAAGATCACTGTCCATATCTGAAGCTTATAACCTCTGTGATTTCATTTACAGAGTTAATCATGATATTTTTTAGCAGTCAGCAGAGAAACTGCATGGATAAATTAAATGAATTACAAATTTGAAATTAAATTCATGTTGTCCAATTGTATCAATTTGCTAATATAAATACTATACACAGTGTACGTAATTAATAGAATGAGTGATATATACAGACAGATATAAATGTATACAGGATTATGTGTGTATAATATTTTGCAAGTTTATACTTGTACAGTGTCTATAAGATATGAACCGGATAGTAATAAGAAAATCTGATAGAATTTTCATTGTTTTCACAAAGTCTCAGTAATTATGATTATTAAATGTATAATACAGTATTCCAAACCTTACAGTAGTCTTAAATAATCAAAAATATTAAATATTAATAGAGGACATGGATGGTTGGGGATTTGAAGGTTGTTTTATGATATTGAAATACGTAATTAGGTTATTTGGGTTACAAAATTCACTCTGAAAATAATGTAATATATGCTTCAAGGGGTTGACCAAAGAGAAAAGCACTGAATGGTGCAGTCAATCAAACTATAAATCCTTTCTTAACTGTTTCAAAATGTTTGCGAGTACAGTGTACCTGGTATTACTTATTTATACCCACATCAATATATGATATCGATATCAAGAGATGATAAATGAGAAAAAATAAAAATTTCGTAGAGGATGTCCGAGTTCAAAAACATTGTAATGTATTTTTTTTTTTGATAAATCCCACTATGGGACACTGTGGGACACTGTGGGACACAGTGACTGGTTTTTCAAAAGAGCAGAAAATAAATTCGAGCTCTGGTGTGGCTCTAGGTTTGGCATACATCATAGTTCAAACCATATTTAAGGGACTCAAGCAAGCATCACAATGTTGGATTAAAATTTTCATCAACAATTGATGTCTGCTCAGGGAAAAAGATTTTTAATTTAATGATCACTGTAGACTTTATCTTTAAATTAAAAAAAAAACCAGTTCACATATTATATGCACAAAATGGATATAAACAATATGTTATTGAAATTTCCACATTAATTCAAAAGAATCATTGCAAAAATAATTGCATTTTGGGCTAGTTATCTTCCTTGCTACAAAAAATTATGATATTTAATTAAACATAATACATTTAATTGCATTTATGACTGCAAAAAAAGATAATTAATTTGATTGTGCATATTTCACACGTTGCCCTACAGCTACAAACGAGTGAGCTAAAATGATCATGATGGAAAACTACAATAAATCAATCAGAATCAGAAGCAGACAAAATCCTAGTGTAATAAAAATTCATAGTACATCATATTCTGATCTGAAGAACACAGGTGACTACCTGGCTTCAATAATAATTTTGACTTTATGCAAGATTTTCAAGCAGGCTTAATGCTTGTGGTAAAAACAAAAAACAAAGAAGTTAATTACAAATACCCCAATTGAAAAGTCAAATGTGCAATGAGAAACAAGAAATGGAGAAAAAGTGAAGTCTCTACAGGGGTTTGTAAAAAACCATTGAACCACAGACATGTTACAGCTATTAACACCGCCAATGTGTTAATGAAGAAGGAACAGGATACTACATTATAGGAAAAGAGAGCTAATGAACAAGAAAACAGGCCATTTTATATAAGTGAAAGAGAAACCAAATGGCCGAGGTTCTAAGAGAGTTTGGTGATTTGAACTAAGGATTACCTGTCAGTGTTTTGAATATGAAAAAGTTGCTGGTTTAAACCTAGGGAACCTAGATAAGTATATATACATATGGAAATAAGTATATATACATTTCATGTTTTTATTTTATCCCCTCAAAAAATGGACTATCCAAATCTAGAATAACTTAACCTGTAAAGTAAGACCAACAAAAATCAATCGTTAGTTTCTTAGGCCAATTAAAATTTAAAATATAATGTGGTAAACTGGTACATGAACATATTTCATTTTTTATTGCAAGATTTGAAAAGGGGAAAAATTATAGACATTTAAATGAGTTAAAATTGAAAAATTTCATTATTCCCTTTCTGAAAATGCAATTAATTAATCATTACAGCAGCAATTGATACAATGTAGCAGTGCCTGAAAACTAACCATTAATTTTCTTGGCATAAGAGGCCTATACATTATACTACATGCATAGGTATCAAAACAAGTCATTTGATGACCTAAAATAATCAAATTCATCCAAAACCAGTAATGGAATATATATGGATTTTATAACTACTATGGTCCTTCTCCACGTATATCAATAAAGGTGTTGAATTTATTCGCCCAGAGTCCTTCACATGTGCTATTTCATCATACCTCAAAAATTTTCAGCATATCTGGTCCTTCTAAAATGACATTCAAACTTACCCCAAAAAAACTCACAGAATCAAAATGTATTCATCTTTTTTCTTTTTTTTTTCTCTCATTCAACTTTATTTGTTGAAATTGATACAATTTTTAAGTCTGCATGTTCAAAACTGATTATTTAAATTAACAGTAGACTGGTCTCGATTGATCAGAAAATTATGCTTTATTCCAACAATTTTGATGAAATTTTACCTATAGCCTCCCCCTTCGTTTGGGGGGTCAGTGTTGGACCTCTCGGCCTGCCGGTCACGGAGACTGAATCGGCCAGGCTTGGGGACAATACTGCTGCTTGGCTTAGCACTTATCACATTGATCAACTTATAGTAATCCAAGAAAGTTCTCGCTAGATTTCTGCCAAGTTTCATATCTTTGTAGCTGTTAAGAATCATTATTATTTATATACATTCACTCTATATATTCATTAGAAAGGATGACTGGGTTAATTATGACAACTATCCAAGAACAATAAAATGGCTCTTGGAAAAGAAGTGTTCTGTGTAAACATTCAAATAAGATAAATTCTACCCTAAAACATATGAGTTTTTTCTGTACTTAATAAAACGTGGCTAAAAGTTCATAGAAAACATATATTTTGGTGGAACTGATGGGTAATGTGATGACCACCCATCCTCTGTCACACACTTATTTGAGAGTTATCTCTCTTAGACTGTGATTAAACAAAGGATACATCCCTCCTCTGTGTATGGGAGAGCCTGACTGGCGGAGTTGGTCTGGTAACTGAAGAAAGACACCTCTAGTGTGTAACAGTGGGAGTTCTCATCCAGACAGCTTCCAAGTGTCCTAAAACAGAAAATGTAACATGTACTCTTAAAAGCATGTATCTTTTATTTTATATTGTTAGAGGGGTCGAACTTTCACAAGACACAATTTTAACTTTAAAAGGATATTTTCAAATGATCTTAAAAACAAGAACATTATATGACTAAAATGAAAATGAGATCAAAAATGTTTCTTTTAGCAGAAAATATTGATCATGCTATAATTGATAGCAATTATCTTTAAAATATCCTCGGTCGATCAGGGTTTTGATGATGGCAAAGGGTGGGCTTCTTCTATAGATGGAATATGCATTTATGTGGTAAATTCTTTAATGGTCTTTGACACCCCATGACTTTTACTTTTTATGACAGTACATCAACATAGCGATATAAACCCATTGTGAATTATACTGTGTATATCGCCCATTTTGAGTGTCTATCATTGTAGCACCATGGGTATAGATTCCATGTACTGCCCACAGGTCGCAAGTTCAAATACAGTAGGGACTTCTGTTTATATGAATAGTGATATATTTCTAAAAGTTGATTTTTTCCTTAAAAATCAATCTTTTTTCTGTCATGTTGATGTCAAACTAATGCTAGAATTCCATATCTCAAAGGAATATAGAAGTTTTGGATTGTATGCAGAGTTTTTCCCAAAGGTTTAGAGGATCCTTCAAACTCTGTGCATTTCTTCAAGCTGACCGTGAGTGTGTACAGTTCATGAACCGGTAGTTATAATAATCAAATCAGAGTTTTGACCTCAAGTTGATGTATGCACTTTTCTTTTAAAAATTTGAGTTGAGGACTGAGTTGAGCGATTAAAAAAAAATTGGTGACAGCGGAGTAGGATAAATAAATGCCTCAACAAACTTTGTAAAATCCATGAAGTTCTAATGTTAATTTGAATTTCAAATAAATCATTGTGATGTATATAAATGCATTGATTCTTAGAAAATATTGCGATATAAATTCTACCAATATGAACCCTTTTCTGGTTTTTCTTGATCCTTGTTAAAAACCAAAAACTCTAAGGAGAAGTCACTCTATAAGGAGAAGAAACTGCAAAAATTTACACTGTTAACCTGCATCAGCTATGATTGCTTATGAACTAAATAGGAAATATTTTATCATATATTTTTACACATCTCTTTTTTAATTATTAAGTAAAATGAGTCATGCACAGACAATCTGCACCTTAATCAATTAACACTAATCAATATGATTAAATCTGATTTTGTTCATAGACCATCAACTCTTTAAGAAATGAAGGAGAAAATACTCAGGTGGCTGTTAAGACCCATGGGCCTCTTTTCTTGTCTAATAACTTTATCCTTGAATTTTGTGAATAATTGAACACTCATTTTATATTCACAGAAGTGATGAGAAAAAAAGCTTTAATATATATTGGTGAGAGATATAGAATCCACTGAAAAAAATCTTTGACAGCTCCAAGTTTGCACTCAGTGAACCGGGATGAACCAGACCATGAGAAACCAACGTCACATCCTTTTCACGTCACTTTCATTCATGTAGATTGCCTAATTTTGCCATTGACTGTTGGCTGTATAAGTGTCATCATGTTTATACACTATCCATCATGACACTCACAGCTGGGTATGTTTATTAATGCAATCTTACAATTGCAAACAATAGAACAGGTGTGGTTGCATTCAATTTGCTGCAACTCAATAATCTAACAGAGACTGGATAAAAAATCTGGGAAATGCACAGAAATTTTCATTCTTCTTTTCATTGAATTCTATCCCCTTTCACAAGCAAATATTTACCATGCAAGGAGCTAACTCAAATGTTCTGTTAATGACATTAATTGGTTTGGGGGGGGAGGGGCTGGAAGCTTGTTCATATGCAACTTGAGCTTATATTTTCTTAAAAACTTAATAAAATCAGACCCAATGATTAAAACCAGATATACAAAAGAATGTTGTAATCCGGATTTGCAGTAATATAGTTCTTAAACGGCTGAAAAAATTAAAACCACGGTGATGCTGAAATTTATCAAATCCCATCAACCTTTTCCAATACTAAAAAAAATTGCTTTTAGCATGTATGAGAACTTGTAAATCGATACTGCCACTTCAAATATTGGTTTAGCCACTGTGCCTGACAAAAGCATATTGATCAAATCTACGAAAAATCACATTTAAACAGTTTAATAACAGCAATTAAAGCGGAAACTGCAGGAATTTGTGTCCTATTATTTGATAGTGTCCATCCTGTGTTGCCGAGTGGGGTTTGCTAGTTTAATCAATAACTTTTATTTAACTATTGCTTATTTAGCCCAGTTTTTTTTCTTTCCAATATGAAATAAATCGAAGAGCAACTATTATAAAGACTAAACAATGCTGATATTAACACTTTTAATCAAAGAATTAAAATTCTGATAAATGGCTCAATTGTGAATTTAGCATAAGCAATAAATAACTAGTTAACCTATGTGTGGGACCTATTTTGGTACTATATCAAATTACTTTGAAACTTTAACAAATATGGTAGCTTATAATTAGTTATTCTAGCTGCTACTATAGCTCATTAAAACTGGGTGGTTGATGCTCTTTTCTGCCTATCATATGTTTTATTTCTCTGTTTTGTATCATGAATATTCTCTCTCTCTCTCTCTCTCTCTCTCTCTCTCTCTCTCTCTCTCTCTCTCTCTCTCTCTTGTGAACCTGTCATCAGGAATACTTCAGATAAAAAAAAATCAGAAACTTTGAGTACCAAACCCTCTCTAAATAATACTTTATCAGATATGGATGTTGAATTGCTGACTTTTATCATACTCTCTATCTGACTCTTACACCACAATCAATAGGAATCCAAACAGTATTCTGATCTTTTTCTAGAAATAATTCAGAATGTAAGGATTAAATTGCATTATGTGCCATGATACAGAAGCAATTCCGCATCATCTATCGCTATTCTGTAAAAATAAAATACAATCAAGAAAAACACTGTGGACTACTGATTCAGACTTATAAATTATTTAATCCGAGAAAGAGCACTTCCCGGATAAAAAGAGCAAAATCATTACTAGCATCTCATAAAACCCAAGGAAATGGACCTGTGCTATCTGATGTTCTTGTATCAATTAATGATTACGGGAACAACATAGAAGTCAATTAGCTTGTTTAAAGATGTCAGAGAAATTGCATCACAATACGCAAGCAATTTTTTGTCTGTATTTCTCTTTCTATGACGTCAATGAAATGGTTTTCAGAGGCTTTTCTCATTATTTATTTATTGTTCTGTCTAAAGCAGTCCAGTACATCAAATTTTCTTGATTTTCATCTTCCTGTCATTTCCAAGAAAACTAAACAAAATCCAATTTTATTTTTTCATCGGGTCTACATAATATTCCAATAAGAAGTTTCCAAATGATTGTCTGTATTTTGATCAGTGACTTTTGGCATCTCTCAGATTCATATGATATCACTTTTTGCTACCTAACAAATCAGGTAAATTCATATCCGAAAAAAAAAGAAATCTCAGATATGGTCTCAGCTTTCTATGTTGGCACCAAGTGATTCTGAAGAAAGATGAGGGGGATCGCATCCCTTTAAGCTAATTACACTTTATGGTCAAAACACATAAAAGCTATTGATTTTTGGTTCAGGAATACCGCTGCATCAGGGGAATAGTTTGTGGCCAAACAATGGCATGGATGTATAAAATATTGACAAGCAATGGATCCTCAGATTACCTCTTGGTCTTTCTGTGAATGTCCTTGTAAGTGCACCAAGACTCATACTGTCGGTTGTCAAGAAAATGGTTGCCGTGTCTCTCCAAGATCAAGCCTTAGATTTGCTCATTTTAAAGAAAAATGGCCGAGATTGTTGCGTAGGACTAAGATGTACTGTATTTTGTGTGATTTGAAGATAACAAACAATTACGATTCAACTTGGAACCGAGACAGATATATGTATTCAGTTAGGCACCAAAGTCCATGAATGCAATTTTAGACATCAAAATCAGACATTTTCTCCCACCTCTTCACAACCTTGAGGACAATTGAATGACAAAATAAGTATATCAGTTATAAATCTTTATCAAATTTATATCGCTATCATTTAATTCCTAAACATATAATATATCAGCTGCAGATTTGTAAAGCACCTTGTAACACACACAAATCTGTGCCTGCAGTACATAGTCCAGTGCACACAATTACCATTTTTGCAATTAAGTGCCTATTGTTAGCATTCCTACACTCCCTTGGTCTCCCAATGTCTCGATTCCAAGTAAAATTAATATCCCCCGCCATGATATTCCATCCATCAAAGATCTTTAAAATGTTAGCATTTGCCAATCCTTCTTAAACCTAACTAAATCGAGAACTGCATAACCTCTCCTTCATCATAAAATGATAATAAAAAGGAGATATGTTGTCCGTGATTTACATTTAATGTTTCAAAAATTAAAATGTTATTTAAGGATTCTAAATTAGCCCAGCTATTTATAAGTAGTTTGATTAAACAAAATCGAAACTGCATCAAAAATATGAAACCAAACTCCTACCCACAATTAAGGATGCATGTTAATAATAAGTAGAAAATGGGTTTTAAAGGAAAATTTTATTAAAACTACCATTTTTAGATTAGCTGATGACAAGCAGAAGATATCCTACTTGTAAATTGTCACTATAACGTTCTGACAAAAATGTATGGACATTGTTGATGAGGGGCCTTCGGGATCATTACTGTAGGAACATTATAATCTGTGACAACTAAAATTCAGACAATTTCATGAACACTCCTTACCCTACAATCTACTTCCTGAACAAATTATGAAACCCAATCTTCATCTATCATTCAAACAAGAGAATCCATGAAACTGCAACCTAACAAAAGTGCAATCACAATTGAACAAATAAGAAATGGCCCTTGTTGAATTCCAATGCTTGCAGAGTGATACAATCTTAGAGCCATTTTTAATCAAGACCTTGGACTTTACCCAGTTTGTATCAAACACCAAAGTGATGTAGGTCTGTCTATTTCGTTCTTGGCCATCATTTGAAATCAACAAGACTTGTTTTAATTTTGAACTGTGCCAAGCAGTCTGTGCATATTTTGCTTGAAACCAGCATCATTTTTAACTTGTTTTGATGCAAGAAATCAAAAGATACATCCTACAAAAAGTCCAAGGTCTTGTTATAATGGCTCTACCTACCTTCTCCCGGTCCCTGCTTTCACTGCATCCCTGTTGTAGTTGGTGTTGGCCAGAGAGAAGTCCTCAGCATTGGTACACAGTAGTCGGGGGAACACTGAATGTCTCTCCACCCGCTCCACGTCCTCATACGTGTTCCCGTACATAAAGCCGTTCATCAGTGTGGAGTGGGCGTGTAGGTCTATGTAGAAGTCGGTTGTGTGTTTCTGTATCAAAATGTTTGCAGTTAAACAAATAAAAATATTGCTTGACAAATATGCAGTAAATAAAAGATGCACAATTCAAATTCATTGTTGCACAATACATCCCACCATACTCTAATAGTTTCATGGAATATTATTTCATATCATAAACATTGTATCACAATCAATCATATAACTCCATATTGATTGAGAAAAAAAAAACACACTCTCAGGACCAATTTTTTATCAAGAAAATTCTTAAAACCATATTATATATTCAGCCCTCTAAAAATTTGCTATTTTTTCACATACAGATATGCTTTACAAAACAAAAAACATTGATAAATGGAAACTTTAACAAGAAAGATCAATATTATTTTGAAAAATCCAGGATCACTAATGAAAATAGTGCATGAACTTGATTACTTATGCAAGGATGTCTTCATTGAGATTTTTGTACAACTATAGGATCAATGTGACTGTCAGTCAATACATATAGTGTACACATTTATAAGCAACAATATCATCAGCTAATGGACATACCGGTATTTACAACATTTGATATAACATTTGATAAATGAAGACCCTTACATCACTGCGATCTAGTTCCATGAGTAGATTCTTGGTGGCGTATAATGTTGGGTGGGCCCAAGGGGAGGGTTCACTCCAATGGCGATTCAGGTCAAAACCCATTAATGAACATCTAAAAACAAAAGTAGTACATGTACATATAGTTGTCAATCTATTGTGTGTTTTGATCCTTCAAAACACTACATATATTTCTCAGAAGCACATGGCGCAGTGGTCACAGTTGTTAATTAGGTCAGTAACCCAAAGGTTACTGGTTCGCGCCCCACTGTGGTCGCTTGATATTGTGAGGTTGCTCACAGCTTGTTACATAGAAAGTGCACGATTTTAACCTAATATAAATATCCATATTTTATTACCCAGTATATAGGCATTTCTTTTTCCTCTGTGTAAATTTTATGTGAAAAGAAACATCCAGTGCAATTCCTATTATAATTTCAAAGAAAAGTCATTACCTGTAATTGCCTAAGTATACTCCGTCAGGATTCAGCATCGGTACAATTTTGAATACTATGTGTTCTCGAAGGATTTTAGCTATTGGATGATTGCTAATTAAAAAATCTATGAAACCTGAAAGTCAAATTCAGTCAATCTTAATAATGGTAACATTTCTTTTTTAATACTTTGAAATATATCATTTTGATGTCAAAAATTGTGTATTTTAGGAAAAGAGCAAACTTGGAAATCTGTTGGCATGTTCACTAATAAATCTTCATGATTTTTAATATCAAAGTACTTGCCAAACCCTGAACAATTAATTTGGGAGTAAATCAAATAAAAAGAAAATTGTTTCGTCAAAGAACGAGAAGGAATAGTTGGCCACCTTGACAGCAGTACGATGCCGGTGTTTCGCCGGGATGAACACGAGCAGTAATAAATACAATACGATTGTTCTCTTCTGGATCCAGGTTGTCCGGATGTGTGATGGTTATTAGATCAAGTCGCCTCTGTTGCTGCTCGTAAGAAAAATTCAAATGCAAACTTTTAGTCAAACAATACTTTTTTAATTAGAAGTTTTAAATATTTTCAACAATGTTATCACTAATTGCAGGTATCAAACTTATTAGTAAAAGTGCATGCAGTTCCTAAGAAAAAATACTGGTTTTCAATAGTGTTAGAAAATGGCCTTCAAATTTGATGATTTATGTTAAAGAACTATAATAATTTATGACTAATATAAACAACTGTATGTTTTTAAATGTTTCTAAGGTTTACCACTGTTAGGCACAGCAGTTCTCTGTGAAAGAAGTCCATGCCCTTCTTCTCAAGATTGTCCAGGTAGTTCTGGAGACGAGTGTAGGAGTAGGGGTAGCAGTACGCAAACTGGTAGACATCATCCTCCCGGTCAAAGCAAAAGGAAAAGGACATGACGTAATTCTTTCTGTGGTCTGGACATCTGTAGTAATACACATGTTTTGCAGGTATCCTTGCCCTATTTCAAATGACAGGAGAATAAGAGAGGGGTACAGAGTCAAGGTCATTTACTCTTTTGCCTTATGACATAATGATTCATTTTTTGAAATCAATAGTCAATATGAGAGAGGCTTACTTTCCCTTTTTTCTTTCTTCAAAATAGATATGAGTCATTTACTGATCAATGTTGATTCAAAGTTCAATTGTTACAAACCATTTCTGTCTGCTGGTAGATTTCACTAAAGGTGACATTCCATCTCTATACAAAGATTTAGTCTTACTAAAGTTGACAATATTGAATATGACTCTCTGAAATTGAAAAACAAACACCTTTAAATAGAAAATAATGTGCATTTGCTTATGTGGCTTAACCTATACTTTTTTGACAATCTTCTGATGGAGCAAAAATCTTCTTCAGTAACTCAAAAACAGAAAAATGAATAATCAAGTACAAAATTTATGCTTCAGATTTATTCCAATATTTGATAGAGCGCAGTTTTAACAGGAGCTTGGACTTTGAGCAGTTCTTGACTTACTTCAATTTCATTAAGGTGGAGTCTACTCATGGTTAACTGTCCAGTAATTGGCTAATAGATATGAATACATTAATTGCAATGACACTTCATCCAGGGCTGTATATTTCAGTTTACCATATATACTCGCCTATAAGTACGGCTCGCCTATAAGTCGGGTGTCTTTTTTCAGATTTATTATGGGGGTTTTGCCATTGACCCGCTTATAAGTCGGGTAACTTTTTCAGGATAATCGGTCTACAAAATCTTCCTAAATTTGCGATATTATTTCATCAAATTCATAATTTTTTTTCATAATTCCCTAAGATAAATAGTTTACAGATTCTGGCAACGCTAATTACAAAACTAATTAGGAGGTACTCAATGTCCAAGCTAGTCCTATAAATAATAATTATGTGTCGGTAGTTGATGCAGTGTACCGTTATGTACCGTTATATTACATAATCATATAGCCCCTCATTATATCTTAAAATACTCTTGTCGCTAACAAGATTGCAATGCCTTTGATTTAACCCCTTTCCAATGAATGAACTAGTGCCTGGGGCATATTTAAATATATCTGCCGATGCGTGTGTTGTTTTAGCAGACACGTATACCGTTTACCATTGAGCTGGAGTCAATTGACTATTGTTAGATACCTTGTAAAAACGACATACAGTAACATTCAAAAATAAAACACTGTATTGCATTTTTATTTGCATATACTTAATATTAACTCATCTAATTAAATCGAACTATGAAGTCGGGATCGTAGTCCATATATTAAACACGTGATCTTTAATGGCGTCCAAATTTCACAAACTTAGAGATTTCTACCCTGAAAGGAAAATACCTGACTGTTATGAGCCCAAACGTGATTTTTAACTTACAGATGCATCATAATCCACTTAAATGCAGATACCGTTGTCCAATTCCCCGGTAAATACGAAAAAAAATAATCAATAAACAAAATAAAATGTATTTGTTTATTTATCATGTTATTTCAAAATATGTGTTTGTTTGTGTGTGTGTATATATATTTATATAAAACTGTAAGAAAAGTCCATATATAACATGTGACTTGTTATGGAGTCTAAAACCCAAGAAATTTCTGCTCTGAAAAAAGAACCTGAAAGTATGTTATGCCTATAAGTCGGACCCCTACTTTGCACTTAATTTTCTACTCCCAAAATACCGACTTATAAGCGAGTATATACGGTAAACAGCATCAATTTCACAACAGAGCAGAGTTTTGGAAAAAAAAAACTTTCCGATTTTGAAAGTCTATGAATATTGATGAGCTTCTCTTTGCAAATTAGAGAAAAGAAGGTTAATATTTGATAGCTTAGTGTTTTGATGAGCAAACTAGAAAGCAATACATCTCACTGAAAGAGGTCCAAGCTTTTGTTAAAACAGCTCCAAACAAAAATCAAATTATTTTCTTACCTGGTCTTGTTTCACATTCTCCACTGTGAAATTAAACCAGACTCGAAATCTGGGATTGCATGTATCTGGTCTGATAAAAAGGTCATATTCATACTCAGTAATGTAGTCCACCCGTCCAAGGTTACCTTAAAATAAGTAGAAATCAGTTATCTTTTCAACTAACTTTTCAATTAAGTTCTGTTCAACCTCTTATAGCTTGTTTTAAATTGAAAATGATAGTGTTTATTTTCATATTGACATTTTTATATTAATCAAAATTATATTAACAGCCTTGTCATTGTATAAAGTCTACTCAAAAGCATTGGATGTTCAGCAAAGAAAATAAATAAAGGGATTAAGAACTTTTTCCATGTGCTTACTTAATTTATATTTACTTCACCATAATAATATTGTGCTTTAACATTTAATACATCTATCACATACCTATAGAAAATGAAATTAAAAAATTTGGCTCTGACATACCACATTCAAAACATGCATCAAAAATCAGATGCCCTTTCTTTGGTCTTCCAGAGTAGCCAGGTGGTACTACAGCAAATTTGTTTACATTTCCTACAACTGGTTCATCTGTGCTGTCTGATTCACTACCTACAACATGCATATACACTCTATTTAAATAAAATTAAATTTTAAAGATCTTAAATACTCAAACTTTCCATCTCATTATTACAAGTTTTTATATGCTTCTTATCAAATTGTGTAAATCTAACTTTTTCATTATCAATATTGTGATATGCACTGATTAAGTGGGAGGTCAGGAGGGTCCAGACCCCCTGAAAAATTCAATTGACCTTAGACCCCCACCCTATACCTCTTGCATATATTTTAACACTAATTAAAATGCAGACAATTAAGGACCCTTGATACACCACATACTGATTTCAGAGTACTTTGGGGTATTTTAAATGTCATTATTTGTGATCTTATCAATTATTCTAAACATAAGATTTAACAATAAATTATGTATTAAAAGTTAAATTTACACCCATCCTCCCCACATTTAAGAAATAAACAGCAATTTAAAAAGTTCACCAGGATATGAAGTTGGTTGGTCACGTGATCAAATCCTGTGAAGCTCAGTGAACTTTTTAACATTGCTGTTTATTACTTATATTTACGTTTGAGAGAGACAAATTGTTCAGAACTGTTAAAATTACCAAGATTTTATGTTTACAATAATCCAAGCGACAAGCGATAAGCGCCTGCAGTTATCATTGTGACGTCACGGTAACGTTCACACAGAACGTTTTTGCTATTCTATAGGTTCATATAAGGAAGCATATTTCCCAATGTAAATTTAAAAGATTAAATGTATTTTTTATTTGTCTGAACTCATTGTCTTCAAAGATTTCTTCTGAGTTAAATGGCAATTATAAAACTCTACAATATCTCTGAGACAGATTAACTCAAAATATAAACCTTTGAGTGATATAATTTTATCAAAGTTTTAAGGCATCTTTATTGAATTTTAGTGTATGTATAGAAAGTCCTAATGTGATCAAGTGTAGCTATATAGCTAGTCTAACTAGCTGTCACATGGTGTATATTATTATTAATTTACACCACATCCCCCTCCTCCACTGAAGAATTGGAAGAATTTGATGGTTGATTAAAATTTACCAAATAATACCATGTGCACAATCAAATTTAAGTGCCTTTATCTCTAAATTAACTAGAATTGTGTACGTCTCGAAAATAATGGAAACGATCGAAATGTGTAGGCTTCATGTACGAAACAAAACTACATTCTGTTATCATGATAATCCGTAACTTTATAGTATAGTATTTTGTGACAGTGTACAGTATTAGAATTTTTACATCAACTCTATATTTTATATAAAAACATTAAAGATTGGTGGTTACACCAATCGGTGATAAACGAGCAGTATTGTGCAACTAAGCAACTGTAAACAAACCAGAGTCGCCTTTCTTGTCCGCCATGTTCCCAAGATTCAACAGCAATGTATACACAGGTTAAAGGTCAATAAAGACTTCAGATGATATATCACATGGATAATGGTCATATCAAAATCTTTAAACGTAGGATAATCAAAATATCATTTTTTTAAGAACCCCCTAAAAATACACGCCATTTTCATTAACAAAATCCTTAACAGTATGCATTCTATTTATTATTACTATCAGTAGCCGACGAAATCACCTAATTTGCATAAAAAGATTCCGAAGTAAAAAATAGTTTCTGTTTATTTCTTAATTATTTTGCTTTCAAAATTGTCAATTTCACATTTTATTTGTTTATGTACAAAGTCTTTGTATTTTATTTAAAATACATGATACACAATCTGATAAACCTAATATATGATAATTATTCAGTGACGTTTCACTTAATTAACTATATATTCCTGCCTTTATTTTCTTTTCATCATCAATAGATTCAGTTTGTGCGAGGAGCAGCGTCGTAAGTTCCTTTCATATTTATTTCATTTGAATATTATTTTGAAATAAGTTTATCCTTATCGCCTAGGAGATTCAAAGCGTGTAGGAATAAACGTTTCATACCAGACATCGTCATTTTCCGAAAAACTGTTCAACATCATCAACATTGATCTTGATGGATTTTTTGCAAGCTGTGTTTTAGCGGTTGTAGTGGATATTATTCGAATTCTAAAACTAAAGATTTGAGGTAAGGGGAATGATGTGTTCTAACAATTAGCATTGTACTGTTATTGCAACTGATAAGTGAAATTTTAAAGTTGAAAATTAAGAAGCTTTACAAAATCGAATGGCGTTGTAACAGTAAAATTTAAGGAATTTCGATGTCACTTGTGATCGTGGACACTGGGGGTGAATTAAGTGATGGTTGTAAATGATTAAAGTTTTTATAGATATTTGTATATTAGCGCACCCACTGATGTACTGTTTAATCTAACGGATACCTGAATATTACCTGGGCACACTCCTGTGATGCCGGGCACACGATTGTATTACCAGCGGCACGTGCTGAAGTATACCATATTTCTTTACCCTTTAACTTGAACTCATACTGTGTCTGAG
>CM065925.1:38134433-38136933 GCA_033439105.1 Magallana nippona | reverse complement strand
AACGTGGTCATTTGAAAGAAAAACGATTTATGTTCGTGATTTCTTTGTGTTCTTTTTTTATTTCCTTTTTTCAAGCTTTCATTATTTCTTTTTCTGGTTTTGTAGAAGTTTTTTCCAGAAATATTTATGTTTTCAATTTTCAGTTTTTAGTTACAATTTTTTCAGTTCCTTCATTTCTTTTACTTTTATATTCGTAATATTTGGGGATATTTACGACATGTGTAGTCCTGTACACCAAAGCGTCTTCTTTATTAATGTTGTTGTCTGTATGTATATATATTTTAAACGATGTTTGGTTTTGAGAAGATAAAAATTTGGTTTTTTTTATGAACAGTTCTCTTGATCATCCATTCTGCATGAGCAACTGGAGTTTTTTTGATAGATTGTGTGTCTGATTTTTCTCCTTGCTTCTCTTTATTCTATTCACTGCTGTATGGCTGCTGCCTATATATAATTGCAATACACTGTCTTACTGCCTTTTACAATAGTTTTATTGCACTTAATTGAACCTTCTACCCCCTAAAACAAGCTTTAATCTTCTTTTTATTATTCAAAGTGGAGCTATTTCTATTTTTAAACCTTGCAGTGGTGGTGGTCAAATGGTACTTATATATTTGATTGTTACAGTAAATATCAGTTTGTTATTCAGACGTTATATTGTTTGAATACATAACAATATAGTTACAATATTTCATTATTATATTTATATATATATTTTTAAAGATTTCTGCCAGGTCCATTCGTAGAAAATATTACGGAGAGTTTTTGCAAGTAGTTTATATAGCTTAGCGAATTTGACAAATGAATTTTCTTTAGATTTTCTTGACTCTGCAGAAATTTGAAATCATTAGGGCTTATAATACATAGCACAAGACATAATTCTCGATGTGTTTTAGAACAAGTTGAGAGATTTTAATGAGGTTTGATTTTCTGGAAGGAGAAAGAAAAAAATCTCTAGTTACTTTGACATTTTCTCCCACATTTCGGTGCCGATTACTCTCTAATCCAATATTCCTCCCACAAGGCAATTCTTGTATATGGGATCTCAAGCTAAGAGACAATGATCTTGCACTCTACTGTGATTTGTTTCCATTTCATATTGACTTCTTTAATGAGAAATGGGATTGTAGCTAGGAAGGGAATCCTCAATTTACTTGTTTAATCTAAAATGGCGTCAAGATATTTTAGGCGAGGATATAAGATTATTACAAAACATTCACAATATACAATGTTGATAGTGAGAAAACTAGTCACATTTTTAAGGAAAATTTAATTTTTGTTAAATCTGTGATAATAATGCACAATAATGGCAAAATTGTAGGTAAATTTGATTTTTTAAAATCTATGATGACTTTTTTCCCCTTACACATATAGCATCTTATGCACAATAATGGCAAAATTATATTATGTAGTTGGAATGAGAAAGACATGAAAGCAGAGGGAGTTGGTTAAGACTACAGTTTATTTTTATGGTTCACATTGGTTTTATGTATGTGAATTAAGAAAATAGTTTTAGTTTAGATCAGTTTTACTTTAGTATTCTAGAAATAGTTTACATTCATATTTAAAAATAAATTGAAGGAAAATTGTATGTACAAATGTACATAATTTTTTATTACCAATTTACCATATTCCATGAGAAAAATAAAATTAATTTAAAATCACTGATAAAATTCAAATGATGTAAGAAAAAGATTTATGTAACTTCTGAAAAATTGAATGTGCATGCCATCTTTTGTAACTGCAAATTTCAAAAAAATGTTTTAAGAGAAGCATTCAATATGATTTGTTGGGTTTGAATTCCAGGACAGAGTTTGGGATACGGATTTGTGAATTATAAGAATCCAGCAGATGCAGAAAAAGCCATCAACACACTCAATGGATTACGGCTGCAGAACAAACTGATTAAGGTTAGAAGCGCACTAGTTGGTTTTTGCTTTTACTCCACATATTTCTGTGCAATATCCCAGGGTAATGGTTTCTATATATAATTTTTGTTAATTGATTTTAAGAATTCCTCTTTATGTTATGAAGCGCATTAACTTGATCATTAGGAATAACTTTAGAAATAATGACTGAGCTTGTTTATTTTGTGAAATGTACGACTCATTTGCATCATCAATACTAGAATTTTTAACGTGATGGAAATGCACTGGTGTAGTAGATTGTTTTAACATAGTTGGGTGAATTCTGACATAACTTGGTAATGGATACATAACTTTTTTTTTTATCTTTTTTATTTAAGGATTTCTTTTGGCTTTTTATATCTTAATTTTAAAATAAGACGCATTCAATTTATAATTTGCAAGGAATTTTTGAATTAATTCTTCATGTGTATGATTACTAGTATATATTTTGGTATTGAAGTTTTTTATTTAATTTTACTTTTGGATTTACAAATTTTTTTTCTAACAACATTTGTTTTCCCCCTAATAACATTACAAATGATGTAAAATATTAGTTTATAGAAGGCTGTCAGAGCGATATTGAGTTTTAACTT
>CM065925.1:38106933-38124433 GCA_033439105.1 Magallana nippona | reverse complement strand
GATTTTCATTCCATTGTTGAATTATGAATTTTTTATATCACATTAGACTTGGGGATAGAGTTTTGTTCTCTAATCCTCATGGAAATCCCCCCCGTCAATCTTTTGACTGGGAGACTGGTACACATCTCTGCCAATTCCCAGTATACAAGGCAGATCCTATAAACACTTACATGCTTATGATTGTTCTATACGCTACGAAAACACATCGAAGATGATGGAAACAAGATGTTCCGCATACCATTATCCTCCGAGAGGTGTCGGAACTACTTTCTTCGATCGAGACTTGTCCACCGACAGCGTTGATTGATTCATAAATACAAAGTCGTTCATCGACCATTCTGACGAAACAACAAACAAAACAAGACATGGAATTGTTGGATCTGTTCAAAATATAACAAGACAAGATATACTGAAATTTTTCTGTTTAAACACCCCCGTGAAATATATCATCATTGCATATTTGCAGGAGATACTCTAAGATTACAGAAGTATGCGCTGATATTGGCAGTTGATAGCACATACATCTTCTCCTTCTTTTAAAAATTCCAAAACATGGAACTATAGAAT
Organism: Magallana nippona; assembly: GCA_033439105.1. Classification (NCBI taxonomy): domain Eukaryota; kingdom Metazoa; phylum Mollusca; class Bivalvia; order Ostreida; family Ostreidae; genus Magallana; species Magallana nippona. The sequence goes on along the minus strand of CM065925.1, from coordinate 38,123,866 downwards.
ATGTCAACAATGTCTTTTTCATCTCGAACTTTGGATTTATAAATATCTATAAATTTATATCCCCTTTGAAAAGTTATATCGAATTATTTTGGTGAGTTTATCACTTTCTCTAAGCTAATACCCCCCCCCCCCCAAATTTGTTGATAATAAGAAGGAAATAGTCTTGTTTTATTTACTCAGCTCTTGCCATAAAAAAAGCTAACATGTATAGTTTCACAGACGCTAATTCGCTGATCGACATGCCCAGAGCATTTGGTTGACCAATGTTACAGATGCCGTTTTTCTTGCTATCAAAATCTCTATTCCACTTTGGCACTTCGCACAATCTGATGGTAGATAAAAACCAGGTGTCTTTCTACCAAGGAGGTTCTTGAATCAGATCTTACTAAGCTATTGGAGATAATGAAGAAAAAGAAGCAGAAATATCGATACACTGGCAGGTCAAATCGCAGCATTAAGTAAATATTATGACTGAACGATGTGTTTTGAATTATGTACGTCTCTCTAATCAAAAAGAAACGAAGAGCCAGCGAAATAGATAAACTTATCGCTAGCTCTTGCTTCCCCCGCGATTTGGGATCAAAATGCTCAACACAGCTAGCAATGATTTATATTTAATTTTTAAACTTGTACACGAATATCATTCCGAACTGAATCATTTATTGGCAGGGTTTGTGTGAATTTTTCAAGACAGCATGTAATTTGCACTTTTTTTCTAGAAGAAAATCCCCGAGATTACAAAGAAAAGATACATACATGAAGAATTTTAAAGTGTCATATCTAAACTGCATATAAATAAAACACTTGCATGAGTCAGCGAAAATCAACAATACATTGAATAAACATTAGTTTTTGGTTTTGTTAATAAGACAAAAACTGCATTTAGTGAAGTCATGTATTTTCTTTTGACATTTGACACATTCACTACGTAAAAATTTCGCGTGCTCCTATGGTTTGCATTTAAGACGACACGGGTTTTCAGCATGGTTGAAAATATTTATATATAAATGGCTTCTGAAACTTTTGTTAAGGTATGGAAAAAGAGTCGTGCATAAAATTTCATTTGGGGTATCAGATGCACACAATGTGTATAAAGTGCACTAATGTATGTAATTACACATCTCCATAACGTATATCATACATCCCAACATTGCTTGATGAATATCTGATAAAACGTTCTTTTGAAATTGAAGAGGTTCCCAACCAAGCAGTTAACAGATGTTTTGCGTACAGTCTAATGGCTCATTCACGGGTTCGACAAATACCTTTGTTTCTTTATCAGTCGACGATGGTGTGTTAAAAACAAAATGCTTTCAATGTAACACGAAAGAAATATTCCATAATTTTATTAGTTTCCATGGTAACCGTTTTGTTAGGGAATGCGCCCGGGGGTAATACGAGGTCAAGTATATCTCGACAGCTGTTGTCTTGATATAATGATATCTGTAACCAACGGCTTCTGGATGGCTACAACAAATAGAAATCGCTTATATATATTTGTGTAATATTGTTTTCGTATCTATATTGTATAGTGCCTTTATTGACTGATACTGACAAAGGTTAAACTATTTCAGTTGCTCTTTCAATTCGTCCTATATGTTGCAACATGGCCATCCTCCTTTTGTTATTGCTAGACTTTGTAGTTTTTAACGAGACACAGCCAACAGTCAGAGAATCTAATTCGTCTTGAGTTTCATTTAACAGCACAGTGGTAGTCCACTGATTAGAAACAAAGCCTTCTTCACAACATATATTAACCCCCACCCCCCCCCCCCCCCCCCCAGGGTTCTGTATTTAGCATATTCTGTATGCTTTTTGTTAATTTTGACTTTATCAAAAATAATACTTGAATAAAGGTCTTTGTTAATTTTATTGTAAATATCTCATGAAATATCTACAAAAAATATTTGTTAGGTAACCACAAAGGAATAAGACTATTATCGTATAAAAATGTGATTTCGGTAATTTATAATCCATTAAAACGACACTTCGTTGGATGGCACTGAGACATGAAACGTCGCGTTCGGTTTGCCGTCGGTAGCACCAATTCAACTGAGTTTAATCTGAAGCTTCATCTTTGTTGAAGGCAAGCCCACCGACACCTCTATAAACAAACGGAAAGGGGGGAGTGAAATATCGCCTTCTTCATCTCGCCGTCGACACATTATCAGACACAAGATAAGAGCTACACAATACCGAAAACACCGACCTTTTACTTACATATAGTATAACGTACTTTCTTGGGTGCGTTTGTTTTGACAAAAGCGAAGGAAGCGTCAAAACATCAAACGCACCGGGAAAGATAATCAGAATTATGATAAAAGATAGATTTTTTGTCGTAATTGAATATTCGTGTTTTACGGCGTGGAATAACATTTGCTTACTCTGAGGAAAACAATCAGATAAAGAACTGAAGTCGTTCTGAGACAGACGGTGCTCAAATTCAATTTGGGGAATAGAAATATTTTGGACCCTACTCTATAATGAACAAGATGGTGGAATATCGATTTGAACGTTCGGCAAACGAACTGTCTGCGTGAGAAGGAGAAACTGCATAGAAACCGTTATAGAGCACATCAAAGACAACCCAACAGAATGAGAAGATGTGAGTGTGTTTGCTCATCGCAATTACATATAATCGCCGGAGACAAGCGTGCACAGTAAACTCAGAATACACCAATCAATCTTATTGCTGATGTCTCCCATAATAACACTAAGCATATACGTTTTATTCGCTATATTACACCGGCAGGCCCCATTGCGACTCTTGGAGAATCTAATAGTGCTCTTTTGCATTGAAACCCAACGTGTTAGTAATTAGCAGTCCGTTCATTTTAAGATATTTATAATAGTGTTAAACATGTATTAAATAGCAGTATGGAAGACATCTTGTCTGCTGGCCATCTTTGTCACGTGCCACAGGTGTCCATTTGTCGCCTCTTCACAATGGTTTGACTTCTCGACCAGTCGTGAATTATCTCGCTAGGACAACAAACAATGATTTATAAATGTATGGAACAAATGGTAAACAAATGCGACACCGTGTATCTGAGATTCTATTTCACATGTATTTGATATGTCGGTATACCTATATGTTATATACATGTATATGATTTATCTGTTTTTGGCACACCCTACAGCTTTATTCACTGAGTTAAATTAAATTTCCAAAACAACGTGATAAATTATTGTTTGACACTAATACGCACTCCCTATTTAATGTACTGTATTGTTATTAAGGATCTAACATTAACATGACATGTATATCTGTGTGAGTGGCTTTATGCTATTGCATGGGGTGGACTGAAACATACCAAGTATACATGCACTAGTATATGTTTACATATGTCTCGTCGTCTTCTAGTAATTATCCTGTGTTCTTGCGTTCTTGCGTCATAATATTTTTTTTACTAGAACAGCAAGTTAAATTTATACGGCATTAAATAAGAAGTCTCAGTAGAAGTATCATTATAAATTGTAAAATTAAAAAAACCAGCAGACGACATCTGAAGGTCAATGAAGTACAACATAATTGCGTGCTATTCAGTATGATTGCCGTCGCGAATCGCAAACACCTCGAATATGTCTTGATTGCTTTTTGGGAAAAAAAGAATCCATTTTTATTGGGACCCGTCCTTAATGAGTTATTTGATGTGGTGGCATCGAACCAGGTGGTAAAGAAGATAATCAATTGTTAACCTGGAATGCACAAAATTAAGCGCTACAGTCTGCAACAGGAGACGGTTTTTATGACCAATAACACAAATGAGCCTTACAAACCAAGAATCTGCCATATTGAAAAATATGACTTTATTGGGTAGTAACAAATACCTGGTCCAACGATGAGATAATTAGTGGCATACTTTAATCCCGAATCTGATAACTTCATCGCATGTCAACGGTTTGGTTTGGTTTATGTGTGCTTTTTTTAATTTAATTTAATTCTTCTAATTTTTGAAAGGAGTTGGACAGGCTCGGTACACCGCATACATACACGTTATACCAACTGATGCAGAAATGGAAATCTAAAAGTCATATAAAGCATCCTAAAGGTGTTAATGGAGTTTTGACACCTCAAGGATTCCATCGAACGACGACCCGTTACCCACTGGGCAACGCCATGGATGTATCTTTCTAATGGAAGTAAAGACAAAACAGCGCTTTATGACGAGACACTACAATTCTGTAATAGCGGGATGCTAGTATGCCATTCTCTCTCTCTCTCTCTCTCTCTCTCTCTCTCTCTCTCTCAACAATCAAATGCCATTTTCTATGGCACATGCCAAACCAAATAGTACATAATAGGAGAGTACACTGCAATACACCAAATAGTCATCATTCATAGAGTCGATTCTGATCCGGTCATGTAAGTTATTAATTACCAAAATTTGACTTGATTATTATAGATAATTTATATAAAACCGTAATGTCAGCGGTTACTCTACTGCCAAGGTTTCAGGGCTTAAATGTCAGAAACAATTGGGGAATACTGAGTATGATATGTATATTTGTATACATATTTATTCTAATGAACATACTTATACATGTACTTAGCAACAGCTTATTTACTCTATCATTTGTGAATAAAAAGTTGATACTAATTGTCTACCCCTAAAATAGAACAAATGTTAAGATTCCCAAATTAATTCAACACCCCCCCCCCCCCCAACCCCGTACATATGACCATGCTTGCTAATTTATTATAGATAAAAGATGTGGCTAAAAATGTACCAGGTAGTGATAACAAATGTCGTACATTGCCTATTGCATTGCTTCCTACATGAATATTATCTAGTCGTGTACTTCTGATAATTAAAAACTGTTAATTAGTTAGAGAAGCATGTATATATTGGCTGGTGTAAATTTAGAAAGAATTTGCTGAGAAGTGCATGTGGGGGAAGAATTCTTTTGATAAGGTATCGGAATCGGTAGAGTCAGTATAATTATATCTGGGAGACGATTTCACACCATGCAGCGCCCCCAATCTCAAAAACGACAGATGCGATTAAATTATTCTGACAGATATATATTTTTTTTACTATAATTTTTATCGTAAACAGCCTTTTTATCAAATGACCCGGTCACGTGGTCATCATCACTCTCTTGTGGGTATAGTATGACCTTTTAAAGTGCCAAAAGATCAAGATGCATATCAACACGTTTTTGTTTTTGAATTTTTTGTATATAAATAAGAACTTTTTTCTTCAAACTTCCGCAAAAATAAGAAAAATTAAGAAATGTCATAAATTTTTACTTACGACATTGACAAACCAGTATTTCGATGGTGCATGGTTTTTGATGATTTGATATCAATAGTAGTTTTCATTTTTATTGGGCTCCATGAATAACTGGATTATGTTTTAATTCACATTGAATTTCACCTAATCAAAACGTGTTTTGATTGAAAAATATTATAACATCAATACAATTTCAAATGATATGCCGATGCTTTTATTTTTATTTCATGCGCACACATTAAAACGATGAAATTCATAATGGAATTCTTACTTTCCTCACAGATTCTGCCATGGATAAAAAAGCTTTTGTAAAACGCTAAAAGCTTATCATTAATTATTTACCCGTGTTGCTGATCCGTTCAACATAGGTGCCAAATTGTCAGCCTAAAATACAGAACAAAAGACGGGAAAACGGTGAAATTACGACCTAATGGCGGAGAGCGACTCGACGTTTGGGATCTTCGCGATTTGTGGAAATTGGCAAATTAACAATGGAAGCAACAGTTCTTTGTTTGCAAAGGAAGACTCATTATTATACAAAGCATTATGCTACTTTTATGCCAAACACTTCAGATAGCATGCAAAATGTACATTTCAACGGAAGGAACTTCAAAAGTTGATGTTTCTTTCTTTCAACAAATGGCTTGAAAGTATTGAAATCAAACAATCTTAAGTCTTTAGTGCAACCAAGCAAAAGGGAGACTGTAAACTTTAAATGGCAGCGTTTGTAAATAGCGTAGAAAAAGAAAAAACTAAAGTGACATTAATCTTTTCTCTATTTCTGAACTAGCTATCTTTATTTATTTAGTCATTTTTTCTTCTTCCTCTCTCCCCCCCCCCCCCCCCCGAATTTAAACGCCTTCTGGCGTGTTAAACAAACCATCTTGGTGTATATTTTCTAGAACATACATTTGCCAGAGTGATAAATTTGTTGTGATACCTGAAAATAACTTCAGTGCATAAAATATATCCTCCGCCAACATATGTTTCTGACTAATTTTATTTTTCAATGTTCTAAGCAATTATTTTTATTCAGAAATAAATAGATAAATTATTGATAGATAAAAAAAAAAACACCCACAACGATTTTCGCCGGCTTACACAATTTACGTCAGGGGAAATAAAACAATAATAAAAAATAAAAATAATAGAAAGGGAAGAAAAAACTCGGTAAGACAAAGTCGGTCGCATATACAGTACTTGTGATTATCACATCAAAGGTTCAAAAGTAGTCAATTTTAATGAAATATGTATGACAGTCGAAATTGTTGCTTTTCTAATATTCAAGTTGGTGACATCATGTCTGGCGAAGTAGAAACAGATGGATGCTGTTGTAAGAGGTATCTTAAAATGTAGTCCTTTTTTGGTTGAACCATGTTTCTTCTGTTTTGTTGTGAGGATATTTATTTCACATCCTCTCGAGCATATTTCGTTTATAATATGAAGCCACTAGTTGCCTTCGAAGGACGTCTACTTAGACCCTTGCTGTAGGCTAAGTGGCATTGAAAAGTCTCAAAGTAATATGTCTACTTTTTAAAGGGCTGTAAAGGTCGTGACCATTTTTAGACTCTATAAATCTCCTTAAGAAGAAGAGCTCTGTATAAAGATATTGAAAAAAAATTCAAACTTTAAAGTTAAAGTATGTGGAATTTTCTTTTACTTAATAATAGTTTTTGGCTAAACAAACTAATTTTAATAATCTTAGGTGGATATAATTAGTAATTGTTAGACCACCCTGGCCTCCTTAACTTTGATTCGTCATCACTTTACAATATCCATAGTAAACTTCAAAACAAAGTTTTTGTATAAAAGAAGTCAGAAGTCAATTAGTCAATTAGGGTGTTTGATTGAATCAAACATATTTATCTATCGTTTGATTAGTGTAAATGACAGGATGTAATAAACGGGTTCTCCAAGTAAGCGGGCATGTCAACATGCATAAAGTACATACATTTCCTATAGAATCCCTAATTAGTGGTTCCTATATAACCCAACGCTCTATGCATCAGCAGACAATTGGCCAGTAACTCATCCAGGGAAGAAGCAGGGATAATACGCTGTAATATTTCGTCACTGCCACATGATCAAAGCAATTAGCGTTGAGTATGGCACCAATACTAATTACTAATGAGGAAAGCAGTCGCTTGTTCCTCATATCTAACCAGATGGTAATAAAGTTCAGAAACTATACAACTGCATGTGTGCTGCGGTTATCTTGTATAACTTCTATCTCTGTCCCGTGCAATATAGGTATAATTCAAACTGAAAACATAATGAAAAGTGTTCCTATGCAAATCAAGTGCATACATAAAAAAAAATAATTTTTCAGAATTGAATGCCTATCATGACTTGCCTTTTTTTTTATCTTAAAAGGGAACTTTTAAATTTACCAATATGAAAGGGCGGTGATGCAAATTCACAGACGATGTACTCCTTGTCTATCGATCATGGGCAATTTCAAGAATTGATTCCGTATCAAAGAGGATTGGTATTACAATACATCACTATCATAAAATGCAACGTCCTTGCAGAAAGAATGCGTTGAACGGGGTTTCTTTATCCAATGAAAAACAGGAAAATCGGTTGTCTGTACCGGAAATTGTCTAGGTACACTGTACAGTTTGAAATCAAGAGAGAAAGGGGTTTTGGATCTTTGGTGTAAAGACAGAAATCTAGAATAAAATGGACGAGTTTGCGAGTTATAGAGCCCATATGTTTTACTATCATTTATCACTATGTCAGCCGTGTCAAGCATGGCGTCGGGTTCCGTGATACGATCTCCGATCGGAGTCCTCGGAATCCGAATATCAATTATAAACATCGATTCAACCTCCTAATGATAACGCATATGATTAATCCATTAATGAGAATAAATCACTTTGGACATGGTTTATCATTTTTGCTAGACTTTCCCCCCCATCGGTTCGGTAGGAGTTATCTGCCCTTGCTTTGCATCATCAACTAAAAGAGGCGAGATATTGAGATGAACTTGCTGTGCAGGTACCTTAACGGTAATGGTCTCCTGTAAAATATGATAACGTCATTTTTAGAGACAAACTTCGTGATTTGCTGACCCATTGTAACTTTTATTGTTCCAAGATAAGAAATTATAGGAAACCTCATTGCAATATTCCACATAATTTAGCGCACGGTTTGAGAAACGGTCCCGTATTGTTTGTTTATCTCTCTAAACGGCTGCTTTTATGACTTTCGGAAGTATTTTTTTACGAATCGATAGTCAAAATAAAGTTTTCTTTACATTTTTAAAAAATATCTTTCAACATAAAACGAATTCGAAAGAAATTCCATGTCTGCAATAAGGCTTTTGCAAGAAAACATTGAATTAGAGGAAACAATCATTTTTCAAAAGGGTAATTGACTAGAATGCAGTATTTTGGAGGTTTTTCAATGTGTTTCTAGAACATAGTGTTAAACAAAAACCATAATGTCTGCAAAGCGAGAAATCGGGAGGGGTTCCGGATACAGTAAAACATTAATATACACGTAACGCCTTCAGTGGTGTTCTGCGATACTTGCTTCCTTCATTGTAGTATACATTACACCATGTTATGTCGCATGACATAACACGGGAATTACCAAGGGTTCAATATATTTAAAGAACGCTATATGATAGAATAAATTGGATCTCTCGTGTTACTGCGACATGAATTTTATTTGTACTCATTTTCGAATATTACTTGAAAATTTTCCAGAATTATCACTCCAATTAGGCACAGGCAACTAAATGAAGCTGAGAAAAGCTCCTAATAGAATGTCAAGTGTTTCGTAATTTAACAAGGGACGCCTAATTGATGTAAATCAAACTTTGGTGCGGGAAATCTGAGATACTTTATTTGTATTTGGCTAAAATCTTTTTATCAACGGTGCAATTTATTCCGACTTGCACTAATGGAAGTAGGACTGATTTTGGGAACAAGCCTTCTGTGCTGGAATTGATTAAATATTGAAGGAATGTTATTGAAAAATGCGGGCATCTTCTGATAATCCAGAGATTCCATGGATACCAATTCTTTTCAATACCAGTGTCCCATTTTAATCTTTAAAATGATGCATGATCAAAATGAAAAATAAAAAAATGCAATGAACTTTTGATAAGTTCCCAGTCATGAAATCGCAGTCATTTTGTAGAAAAATCGATTCACCAAATAGAACCCCTTTCCCTCACAATTTTATGTAAAAAGAGAGTTTGCTAATGTAATATCAGATGCAATTGTTTTCATCCCAATACATTAAGGCTTTTTTTTTGGGGGGGGGGGGGGTACATCATAAAGCTCGAGTGAATTAAGCAAATTGGTTAAGATGGGGGAAATACTAGAATTTACTGTATCAGTTATATGGCCTTAGTAGAAACATCACGCTGTTAGCAAACGTATGGCTTTTGATAGCAATTGTCAATAGAGCGACACGCCATCATAAATATTTCAGGGTGCTCTTAAGTTTTTTCCTCTGGTAAAATTCCTACTCAATATGGTTCCATTCTCGATATGATATGATTGTCTTAAATCATTTAATAATAATCATTCTTCTTGAATTGTTTCGAACAAAAGTAAAGGATAAAGGTGAAATGATGCGCATTTTTGAATTCGTTACGAGGGTTTCAAATTTCCAAGTCTTGAAAATCCAGTTTCACTGAATTAAGAAAGCATAATTTTAAGTTAAATGGACACAGCTGTGGTTTTTATGAAGCTTCTAATGGTATCAACCTGTAATAGATATTCAGAAAACCTGTCGCTATTTACAAAAGATGCTGATGACAGTTGATATATCAGTGGACTTTATTTTGGTAGAATATATATTCGAGGGAAGTGACAGGTTGTTCATATAAGTTTGAAATTCATCGCAGGTGTTAAATATTAGTTTTATAAAAGGAATTTTACATGTAATAAAATCACAAATCTGACAGCATGGCAAAGATATACTTACATTACCAAAGGTTACAAATAACTTGGGGAGAGGGGGTGGGATAGTAAAAAGTCATGCTATAATTTCTTTATTTTGTGCGGAAAATGAGTAATAGTCTTAATAATATCTTAATGATTTTTTTGTATGTTTTTTTCGATGTCTGGTCTTGACAATGGTATCAATGAGTATATGCACATGGCATTTAAAAGATCTACGATAATTTCCGGGCTATACATGGTAACAAAGAAAAGGGGGGAGATTCAGACGACATGATGATATATAGTAATTGGAGTATTTCTCCTTCTCGTTATTGTTTGGAACAAAAATGACAACAGATTGTGTTGCAGTTCAATTTGGTTTGGTACTTCAGTTTTCATTTTGCAGTGCCCTCCAAAAGACGTTCCTATGTCGCTATTCAAAAGGTTTTATTCCCAAGATGCTATCAACCCACTTAAATGTAATAGCAACAATTTTTCTAAAATAAATCGTTAATTAGTTTTGAATGAATAATGCTAATTCATGGTAATTTCTATGATTTCTAAGATTAAAGGAAGAGACCATTAAAATATCATTTCTTGAAAATGCATGCAAAGAATCTTTAGATATGTTGGAATGTCTTAAATAAACCCATGGAAGGAAATTGACAGTGGCATCATGCAATTTGCCGATTAAAGACTCAATTACTGAGAAGCAAAAGCAGAAATCTTTTATGACAGACAGTCCCATGTTGAATCAAACTTACTACCAGAACCCTCTGCGTCCTGGACCAATGCATACGTAACGCAGACGACAACATGAATTCTAGAAATCTGCGGATTTACTCTGTGGCCATTTATGAATGACATTTCATGCTTGTTGTCGCTATTTGTGGAATTCTGACAGACCTTTTCAAGCAAATTGACTGAAATGAGATGTAGAAATGGAGAGATGTTTGTCGTTAACATGGTTAACCAAGTTTAAAACTATAATAGATTTCTAGGGAGATTTCACACACGATTGGAGAGTTACTCTTTGCAATTACACTTAATTTAGCGTAATTTTAGAAACTTTCATATCAGAAAATCGAAATTTGCATATTACTTCCTCTTTATGCTTCCTGGGACATGTCTTGATGAATTTTAATAATGTTGATTACCCTTTCTCTTTGAATCCATTTTCTGTTATTTTCTTGTTGCACCTAAAACTACCCTTTATGTCTCCGATCAAATCCCTTGATATTTTAACGCAGTGACATCATCGTTTTCATTTTTTGTTTCTTTTTCAAGATTCAAATTCATTATTGATAGTTTCATTATCTATGCTTAAGTCGGATTGAAAAATTTTTCCTCATCACTGATGCAGTAGAGTTTTTAATGTACATTACGCACACATCGTCATAGCATGGAGAACTGGTGGCTACTAAGCCATTAAGGCAGCTGTCAAAAAAACCTTCATCTACAATGTAAAATATTGCGGTGATTCATTTCATATCGGTCTTTTAAATGATGCAGGAAATTAATTATTTGTTAAAATCTTTTAACATGGAAGTGAGCGTAATGAAATAATATCATTTTCTTTGATCTGTGTAAGACTTGAGACCTAATCGCTGATAGGAAGCCATTGCTGGGGCTGTGTTATGTATTGAACAATCGTTCAGTGCAGGTTTCTGTTTCTTTAGTTTAAACAAAATATCAAAAGTGGAACGCACCTTTTATTCAAGAAAAAAATTATACAGTAAAAGCTTTCAGTTTTGGATATTTCTAAAAAGATTAAATTTGTTCGATGATTATTTGATTCCTTAGAAATTGTTATCTCATCTCTCGAGGAATTATCTAGGAGCATGATCGGGAAAACATGATCAGAACCTTTGAAAATTGATTAATAATTTTTTTTCTCAAATTATCAACTCCATTTGAGGAGTTTGATAATTGGAAACGTTCCATATTTTGATTAAATATTGAGATATCAAGACGTTGATTGCATTAAAAGTATACCATTGAAATTTTAAAAAAAACGCGAAAGTTTCAGTGGAATTGTTGTAGGCACTCTTTTGATGTAAACGCCTAGAGAGAAAAATCTTTTCAAAAGTCTGCAAATAGAAATTTTGACAAAATTCTTTGATTGGTATTGGAATTTGCCCCCCCCCCCCCCCCCCTTTAAAAGAAATCGAAATGAGTGAAGGAAAAAGAACTCAAATAAATCAGCAAACCTTTTGTCATGAACGATGCATTGTTCTAGTCGTCATAGAGGAATTAACTCTGTCAATAAAACCCATTTTAAATTGCTTATTTGTCGAAAATGTAAATTAAGTTATTGAGCCGGACATTGATTATAGACATAGAGCTCACTGCTCAATCCTCTCAGTTTTCGGAGCTCCCTGGAGAGAGAATAAAAGATGCTTATGAACAAAGACAAAACAAGCGATCATTAGGCTTGTCAATTTTTCGTTAAACAACGAGATAATAGGTCGAAATACAATATGACCTATTAGAGCTGGGAACCAATATGCTAATTGTATCGCATATGTCAATATTGAATTGTGTAATGTAGTTTACAGAAACATGATATTCAGTCAATATTGGGTTTCAAATCCAAATGTGGGATGTAATTTTTTTTTACCATTTTTTCCCTACAGTATGTATATACATGTAATTGTCTGAACCTGAATATACTAAAATTTCAAATTTCATATCTGTGAAAATAAAACTATACGGTTTAGCGTATTTTTGTAGTTAACAAGGATCTAAAGAACAGAATTATTTTTTTCCCATCAGATGTAAAATTGGCAGGCCAGTCATTTGCAATTCAAAATTCAAAACGCAATTAAAGATTAAGCAGAACTAAAATTTGCATGTTTAAATTCACGGCGGCTGTAATTTTTCCCATTCTAAATAGGCCTCTCGTTCTATAAATTATTGATTTCAATCGTTTCTCTTTTTTTTTTAAGGTCCATTAAAAGGTGATCAGATTATTGGTTTTAGGAAACATTACAGGGACAAATGAATTTATATGGAGTGATGGCTACAATGAGGTTAAAACAGCTTTAATCGAAGGATAATGTTCTCCAAGAAGAGCTTACTTCTGATGGGCCCACATTTTTTATCTCGTGTTTTTTTTTATCGATTCTTTGAAATAAAATGAAAAAATTAACCAACTCATGCGATTGCCTCCTTCATTAGTGAAACTATTTAGTATTTTGCATGTTGAGTCACTTGTACTTTTTTATGGAAGCAAAGGCAAGGAATAAATTGTTTTACAGAACAAAACAATAAGAAAAATTGGAAATTGTATTTTATTCTCGGTTAGATTTTATTTTCATTTTTGGTATTCATATATCAAAAATTAAAAGAAACTTATTGAAAATATTATACAATTTCTCTAATTTTCAAACATGAATATTTTTGTTAACGGGTAAATGTACCATTTATGCAAGTAAAGATTAGTTTTATTTTAAATCCGGAATATATATATATATATATATATATATATATATATATATATATATATATATATATATATATATATATATATATATATACCTCTTATTAATCAAATTAGAAAAATTCGAATTACAATTTCATCATTTCGATTCCCTGTAATTTGCATGATAGCTGTAAAATTCAATTTATTTATTTATTCATTTATTTATGGACTTAACCTTATTCTTTGTATTTCTAACAATAATAAACGACAATTCTTCATAAATTAAAAATATCTCAGGATAAAATGAATAAATGGCCACAAAGGCATTTGGTTCTGTCAGTTCCCCCAAACTTTCAATGATAGTTTTTTGCAAATGGCTTTTTAAAAAAAAAAATTATTGTTAAAGAAAATGAATAAACACAGAAACATAAATCAAATTCTGTTCAACGTTTTCGGTCATTAAAATTCCTATTTATAATTTTATCTATTGATTAATTGATTATCAGAGTGTATATTTTATTATCCACGGTTTTCCATGAAAAGAGTTATCTTTTTTTCATACCCCCAGTGGATTCATCCATTAAAAGGTTTGGAATAGATAAAAAGCACCATGTTTTAATGTTAGTGAAATGTATTGGTTAGTTTGAATGAAATCACATTAATTATAAACGACTTCGGAAATGGGTTAGAAAATGTTAAGGCTTTTGTAGATAATTTCCTTCTTTCAGTTCATTTCATTATTAGATCTCAAAATAGGGAACAAAACGTTTTAAAACAAGCATTAGACATTTTTCCCGCGGTTTCTTGTCTCGGTGAAAAAAAAATGGCGGGACGTTATATAACCCAAAGGTCCCAATCGGGAAAATTACTCACTACATGCCATATTCAAATTGGAAAAAAAAATCTGGCAAATCTCCCGCGATAAATTGAACTTGCATGGCCTTAAAAGACCTCTGAGTCACATTCCTATACTGATCTGGAGATCAATTGGAAAGAAAAGCTCCTTTTTTCCCCCTTGAAAACTGAGTTCCAACTATGACTCAGGTGCCATCAGTCTCCCAGATGAGTCGTCTGCTATCACCATTGATCGAGATTTGGTGATGGTGGATGATTTTCAATACACTGATTGCAACAAATGACGTAAAAATCCAACAACAGCAGCAACACGGTTCACTTGTTGCTGAATCATATCTCGACGTACGGGTCGGGCTTAATTTCTAGATTGGGTAATTTGATTCTTTTGTTTTGACCCTCTTCATTATTTATAGATCTGATAACCGTTGTGTCAGATTTCAATTACATTTATTGGCATAATGGAAGCATTATTCAAACAAGGACACAAATTGTGGTGCTCACCGGTTTGAAAATTTTAGTATTATTTAAACTAAGATACAAATTGCGTTGCTCAACGGTTTGAAAATTTTAGATTAACTTTCTTTCGGTAATGATTATTATCATTAAGGTCTTGGACGCGGCCATTAGAAGTGGTTAGCTAATAGCGAAAAGAAGATATAAATCAAATATCATTGCAGAGATTATGATAAAAATAAATTTATGAAAAGTACTGTGCACCGGTATATCACGTTTGAACGCACCTGACGGTTCAGAGATTAAAACTCAAAATTAGAATTAGATAGTGGCAGAAATGTTTCCTCATAATTTGCAGTATTGGCTTTAAAAAAAGTTGACCAAAACCAGGTATGTTTCTTGATATTGCAACCAATTAAAAAGTTGAAAGTAAAGGATTTATGTCTCTTCCGCATATTTTTTCTCCTCATTATTTTTGGAAATTCCAAGAGTCATTCTCTTCAATTGAAAAATTTAAGTTTGTGAATCGTCTTTGTTTTAAATGGATTCAATTTTACAAAAATTATAATACCTTATTAAAGTGCTAATTTTAGATGGTAATATTATATCTTAACTCAATATTGATAATAAGCTTTTTTTTCTGGTAGAAATATCGAAAAAAAATAAATGGTTTTACATTAATTGAGTGAGATGGACATTCCATAAAACAAAAGATAAACGATTGCCGACTTTTTCGTAAATTGTCGTTAGCCCATGATAACAGGATCTGATAAGATTGTCTTTAGAATGACTGTAACTCAACCTAGCCTGAAAGCACCAAGGTTTTACACAGGAGAGATTCATTTTCCAGATTCTTTCTCAAGACTAAATCATTTTAACAAGATATATTGATTAAACAACTGTCGAGAATCGTTATAATTAGAAAAATGATTACCCCAAACTCGACATTCGATGATGAGTTTTACTTCAGTTTTATTTGGTTTTAAATCATCGATGTTAAAGATTTAATAGCAATTTCCATTACGAATGACCTGCTAGAAAAACAAATATCTTCAAACGGAGTCCATGCTGTTTTATTGGTGTTTGAAACACACGAACAGATACCAATTTGTTTCCAAGCTTCTTCTGGAGAGATGATGTACAGATAGGCATGATTAAAAGAGAATTATTTACAAGTGGAACATATTCAAAACATATTTACCGGCATCCGCGAAACATGGCGGAACGCGGTTTAAACATTTCCATCCTTTTTATCTAAAATAATTAAAAACAAGAAGCCAGGATTTCATGAAATCAGTTGAAGAGCAAGCCACTGAAAGTTGTTCGTAATTAAAAATATTTCATACAAGAATTTTTTGGGTTCTTTTTTACGGCCATAAAAATCGACGCAACTATTCTTTTATCAAACTTAATAAAAGAAATTCTTGTAGTTTAAACGAATTTTTAACATTCTTGCATAGTTTACGAAAAATTAGGAGAATTTGATATTTTCAAGCATTTCCACTAGAATTGAGATATTTTAAAAGAAACGAAAACATACGGAGCATGCAGGTTGTACTATACATTTTGGGCGCATTTAATCATTTTCATCAGAGGTATGACTATCTCGCTTCATACCTTAAGAAACTTCAAACGAAAGTTTTTGTGATAGTTATTTTATCAATTTTTCTCAAATCCCAAGGGAAATAATGTCATTAAAGTAATCCTACCGTAATCCAGAATTAAAGTTTTATACATAATGAAACCTGTAAGATAAAAAAGAGGAGAAACTTAATTCTTGATGAATGGGAGAGTAATGATGACATGATGAAAAGTTTCATCAATTTTAGATGAATCTTTGAGGGGGTATTGATGTAGATTGGTTCTGAATCATTCTTAATGAGTTTACATTAATGGCAAAATATCATGTCATCACCATATTAAGTTTCTGGACGTTGCAGCATTTATGAGTCTAATTAATCGGATAAATCTTAATATCTTTTTTTCGATGTCGTATATCATATTTGTTGATTAAATCTTGCTTTGTTATTTTTTTTTTCTTTATTTTTTGTTCAAGGACGGCT
>CM065925.1:38093933-38106433 GCA_033439105.1 Magallana nippona | reverse complement strand
TGTCTTTAATATTAAACTAGTCTTTCGTTTTAAAACTTTTACCAATTTTTCCTTTTAATCCCATTTTCCCATTGCATCGTCAGCAATTTTGTTTGATGTCCTGGTTATTAATAACTGGAACAATAGCAAATCCAATATATTGTGACATACGAAAAAATATTCAAAAGAAATTGTTTCCTTAGAATAACATCTAGTTATTTTGATTCAATTCATTAAATCCTCCATTCAACATAAAACCCCTCGACCCATCTAAACATTTGTTCAACGTTCAGATACAATGAGTCTAATGATTGCCCTAATATTGACATTATTGGTCCCAACACAATAATTATAATTGTATTGTAATTTCCAGGGGACTTGCGTTCGTCTAATTGATAATATACAATTGCAATCCTAGAGGTCAATGAAGGCCTAGGCGATCGCCAAATTTGATGAATTAAGCAAATGACATTTATTTATGGCCTTGTTGGATTACTTCTGGTATTGGGAGAATTCCAGAGTACACCGAAGCTTTCCCAACAGGCGCAGTGGGATTCGATTAGCGATTCGGGGTTTCTTTGAATACAAACCATATAGACAAAACAACTAATCGTTCTCATTTATACACACAAAAATGGATGTGTTTCTGATATGGACCAACAAAATTGATTTTTTTCTTTCGAAAATCAAGATAGTGGGCCAAGGGAGAAATGCGTTAAAGGGGTTTTCAGCAAAGATAGTCGAAAGACCACGAACACTTGCGATCCAGTACTTTTAGAATAACATTAAAGAGAGTTTAACGAACGAACAAGCTCCTTGGCTTTCATGCAGACTTTCTTCCTTTTACTGTATGTGGGTTTGTTTTGTACATCTGTTAAGTAATCTTTGCAGTTTCCCAGAACATTATAAAAACTGTTTTCCCATGATACTCAATAAATCCAAATGCACATTTAAAAAAAATGAATCAAAGAATTTCTCAGAATATGTCATAAAGGTTCGACAAGAATTTTTGATTGAGCAAGTAGCATTCCAAAAACGATAGAAATATTCAACAACAATCGATGGGTTTGTTGGAATGTGATTAAAAGGGAAAGTACAAACGTAAAGAAAAATCATATTCTTATACACGCACAACATTGGATAGTAGCTTTGCAAACAATATCGCAATAGGAATATAATTTAAAGTAATTATCTTTATCGACTAACATAATGAATATTATGAAAGCATGCTCATCAAGACAATATCGGAGTTGAATAGCAGAAGCTATAGAGCCTTTTTTGATAAGTCGCCCCCTTGGCTCCGAGCTTTAAAAAAAATCGAACGTTCTTTTGAAATGATAGGTTATTCTCTCAGGAAATGAAGCGGATTACGCGTTGAATTTTCATAAAAATTAAATTTTGACATTTAATAAGACCTGCAATTACATTTCTTTATTTTCTTCGTTCTATGGCCGTAATTCCAGTATCAGCAGGCTTTATTAAAATGATCTCTTGATCCACCATTCCTCGAAAGCGGTCATGCAATGATGTCGTCTGCAGTACAAAGAGTATAAGGTTTTCCATGAATATGGACATGTTCCCAACAATGGATTACTACACCGGATGCTGCGCCATTGCACAACGTTGCCAAGCTTAGCCGTCAGGATATACAAGAAAAATTGCCAAAGTATCTGGGCACATAATCAACAAACAACTGTTAATGAAAAGAGCTGTTTACAAAAATTAGATTTCACCGTTTTATCGTATCAGGGTACGTTAGGGCCAATTATTGCGTGAGGTCAAATCTGACTATTAACTTCCTAAAAATCTGAATTTATCTCGTATTAGTAATGACCAATTAAAACACAATTCATGACAACTCTTTTCGGGAGAGAATTTGGAAAGGTAGACAAGCTTTGCTGGGCGTGTGTGCATGATTTTTTATTCACAGGAGCTCGTGTCATTTACTGCTTCGTCTTGAGGTTAACATAAACTTTCCGAACTCGACTGATAAAGAATGTTGACATTTGTAACGTTTCGCCAAAAGCACACATTTTTGTCACCGTTGTTAAGATTTAAGTTTCTGTAGTGCCAACCACGAGAAAAAAAATAATCTTCTTAATTCATTTATTGTCCAATGAAAAGGATATGGATCTGTTGCTGATCCTTCGATATGTTTAACATGCTTTCATGTATAAAAAGTCTGAGTTTGCTATTTCTGAGGAAGGTTGAAAAAAATCGAATCCAAAAATCAACACAGAGTTTTGATGCCAAAAGTGTTGGGATGAATATAATTGATGACACCCTGCAGAAAGATTGAGGTTTTGATCTTGGGTATAAGGCATTGAATTAAAGTCATGTCACACGATGACACTATAAAGAAATCATCATTATTTCAGGAATCATTATTTTATATTTTGTATGGGCTTCTCTACCTTTAATGACGTCATCAGATTAGTGAAAGATTTACTCCAAAGTTGCACATGTAATTTAATTCAACTTGTACTTTAACTTTGGATAAAATCTTGTACATTTGATGATTACCGTTAAATGAACAGAAGGTCCATGCAAAAACATTTCCCGTTAAAACTTCAATATAATATGAAGATGCAACTGATCAAGAAAATAGAATATTTCGAACGAGTTTAAATAAGTCTTTTTAAAGACAATTATGCAAAATGTGACATTTCATCAACTTCTGGTTTAAAAAAAGTTGTTCTACTAGTTTGACCATTGACCTCCAATCAACTTTACTAAAAAATGAAGGTATTTCAATCTATATGTCTAAATTATATATTCGGTATATTTTTTTCTTTTTGTAGATTTTACGTTTTGGGATGAAAAGAAAAACAGTTTGCTGCATCGCCATGTCATCCGATTTGCGTGACTAAACTAACAAGAGGCGGTTAATAGTATATCATAATATGGAGATAAAATCGGGATCCCCCACCTAAAACAGTGAAATAAAGTCTCAGATTCTTACGGATTGAGTTAAGTAGTGATCCTGAGATTTTCCAAGCACTAGAATTATACCCCATTGATGACATCAAAGCGCACAATTATATATGAATTTATTACTATAGATGGGTCATTTTCTTTTGAGAAGGGTGATAAAATAAGAGTGAGCTGAAACTCTCCACCGCTAGTTCCCGTGATTTGCATATCTGGCATGTGGTTTCAAGAATCGGTGGTGTGACGGCATGCAACCATACGCCCAATTTCCATTTCTGAGAATTGCTTCTAAAATCCTTTTATTTCTCTGGTGCCTTTTTTGGCTGGGAGTTGTATAGGAACTTGCCAGCCGAGATCGATACAGTGTAGTCTGATACAATCTTAGCAAGCACTAGCCTCATACTACTTAATCAATCCCAACTAAAATATTCATCAATCACAATCCATGCTAGACCCAAAAGAGCGAAAAACGCTCTGTATGCATAATCAAACAGACCCGAGTTACACGAATCTAAACAATTTAGTTCAATTATGTTATTGATTTGTATAAATGTTTCGTTTCGACTTTAATTAAATAAGAGGCCCTTATTCATAACATTTGCAGACCGCCTTTATATGACGAAAACAAAGATGTTTTCTTCCTAGTCTTGGCACTTCGGGATGGCTGGAACTTTTTCCGTGGAGTTTGCAGACGACTTATGTCCCCTCTGGCTAAAGTCATTAAATTCCATCTGAAAGTACAAACTTTTTGATTAAAAAGCAAACAACGGAAACGTCGCTGTTCATCTCTAATTAAACTGGCAAACTAGTTAGTGGAATTGGTCATAGGAACCCTCTTCTTATGAATTCTTATCGATTTCAGACAATCGATCGAAGCCGTGCAGGGGAGTACATGTGTCTGTATCTACTGTTGCAGACGGTAGAAATTTGGACCGCAATCGCATACGAATACACCAACTGATAGTTTAATAAATTTCTTTCCCAATCACTACAAGTCTAGCCAAATTATTGTTTAACGTCAAACTAATTAAAACAGAAGATTGTATTGAAAAAAAAAATAAGTCTACTACTCACAATAGCTATGCAGTAAAAAAAAAAAAACCCCTACAAAGATAGAATTGGCGGAAATATTGTTTTGGGTTACATATCAATTTTCTATGTTAATTTCTATCGTAAAGGGACATAAGTCTTGTCATTACAGAAAATTTGGGCTTGCACATTTTTCTACCTAGAAGAATTTGAAAGTAAATAAAGCAGTTTCTATCAGACAAAACAGATTGTTTTGAAGAGCTTAGATCTTTGTTGTTGCAAATTGGATACTAGTACTTAAAATAAGAAATAACTTATTTATGAACTATACAAAATAGATGCATTATGTCACGTGACCTTAGGGTCAAAGGTAAATAATTGGTTTTGGTTCAAGGTCATTCAACGACTTCAAGATGAACTTGATATGATGTTTCAAATCGGTTTCTACTATGTAAAGCTACGGTCGACGACATTGTTATTGATTCACTTGTTTTTTGCTCCAGAAATTGATCTGGTGTACGTTATTAATCTATCTACAATAAAAGTATTGTATTTCTGCAATAAATGTATTATTTCTAGATCGTAGAAACTAATTTTTCACGCTATAATGACAATACCATCCTTTTACCATATATCAATGTAAAAACTAGCAATCGAACTACTTGATGCATAGTTTTTCCAAAATGTTAGCATATCGACAATAGAAAAATTATTTTGACTCTTTATATATAACGAAGATTATCCTTTTTATTAGCAAACCAAAAGACAGACAAAGTGATGGAGAAATAATTATGTAAAAATACCGTATTTTCTATAAGCTATGGTACGTTCTTCATTAAGTCTTAACACAGTCTATATCGCTTTGGCTGTTTATGTGAACATTATTTTAAATAATATTCTAAAATACCCACACATATATGTAATGCAGAATCATAAAAAATCATAAATAGTTCATAGTACAAACACTACAATTCATATTACAGACACTATCCATCAAGAGTCCATATTACAGAAGACTAAACATATAATATACTATTAGATTATCCATCTTGAGTCCATATAACATAGACTATCTGTCAAAAGTCCACATTACAGAGACTAACCATTGAGTTTACAGAGACTATCCATCAACAGTCCATATTGTAGAAAATATTTTTCAAGCCCATATCAGAGAGAATGTCTATAATACACAGAATATCCATTTTACAAAGCCTACCCATCAAGAGATCATATCATAGAGACTTTACATCAAAGACACTTTTTATATTACAAAGATTATCAATATTACAGACTATTCATATTACAGAGCCTATGCATAATTCAGAGACTATTTATATTACAGACACTATTTATAATACAGTGAATATCCATAAATTAAAGACAATCCATCAAGAGTCCATATCACAGAGATTACCCATAATACAGAGACCATCTATAATTCAGAGACTATTAATAATACAGAGACTAAATTATCGAGAATATTTATCAAGAGTCCATATAACATAGACTTATAGTATTTGTCAAGAGTCCACATCACAGAGACTTATATAACAGAGGCTATCTATATTACAGAGACTTACCATATTAAAAACACTATCCATATTACAGAGACTGTCCGTATTCCAGATATTATTCATATTACAGATCTAGAGACTATCAATATTACAGAGACTATTCATCAAGACTTTACACTACAGAGACTATACATATTATAGAGATTATTCATCAAGAGTCCATAATACACAGATTATCCATATTACAGAGACTATTTATCAAGAATCCATACTACAGAGACTATCTATATTACAAAGAATATCCATATTAAAGAGACTATTCATCAAGGTCCACACTACAGAGAATATTCATAATACAAAAACTATCCATATTACAGAGACTATTTATCAATGGTCAACACTACAGAGACTATCCATATTACACATAGACTATTCATCAATAGTCCACACTACAGAGACTATTCATATTACACAGAGACTATTCATCAGTAGTCCATACTACAGAGACTATCCATATTACACAGAGACTATTCATCAATAGTCCGCACTACAGAGACTATCCATATTACACAGAGACTATTCATCAGTAGTCCACACTACAGAGACTATCCATATTACACAGAGACTATTCATCAATAGTCCACACTACAGAGACTATCCATATTACACAGAGACTATTCATCAATAGTCCACACTACAGAGACTATCCATATTACAGAAACTTTTCATAAAGAAGCAACATTCGGAGGATATCCATATTTCAAAGAATATCCATATTACGGAGACTATTCATCAATAGTCCACACTATATAGAGTATCCATATTACAGAGACTATCCAAAATACAGAGACTATCCATATTAAAGAGACTATTCATCAAGAGTCCACACTACAGAGAATATCCATATTACAGAGAATATCCATATTACAGAGACTACTCATCAATAGTACATGCTAAAGGGACTATCCATAATACAGAGACTATTCATCAAGAGTCCATACTACAGAGACTATCCATATTACAGAGAGTATAAATAAAGAACCCATAATACAGAGACTATGCATATTACAGAGACTATTCATCAATAGTCCACACTACAGAAACTATCCATATTACAGAGACTATTCATCAATAGTCCATCCCACAGAGACTATCCATATTACAGAGATTTTTTCATAAAGAGGCCACATTACAGAGACTATCCATATTATAAAGAATATTAATCAAAAGACCAAATTACAGAGCTTATGATGATTCAAATCTACACATTCAGATATATCCATAAAATGTCCAAATTGTGGAGATTGTCTATGAAGAAGATTTTACATTGCAGAGACTTTTAATCAACAGTCCATAAGTGGAATTTTTCGATGTACAAGGGATATAACTCTGTCAAAAATTGCTCGATCACACCCAAAATCGAACTTGACATAGATATTCATATAATAAATCTGTATACCAAATTTCATTTCAGTATGTGCATCCTCTGCGAATAAAATAAATGGAAAATGATGATGGACCGACCGACAGACAGCAGCAAAGCAATATGCCCTTCCTTCTTCGAAGGGATTTGAACATGATTTGAACAAACTTGAATCTGTACTGGCTAACTGTTTTTAGAGAAGAAGATTTTAAAAGATTTTTCTCTATATAATCCTGTGTTGAAATTCATGCCCCCATTGTGGCCCCAACCTACCACCTGGGGCAATGATTTGTACAAACGTGAATCTACACTACCTGATGATGCTTGCTTCCACACAAGTTACAGCTTGTCTATCCAATTGGTTTTTGAGAAGAATTTTAAAGATTTTTTTTCTCTGTAATTTCCTATGTAAAAATTCATCCCCTATTGTGGCCCCACCCTATTAATTCCAGGGGATCAAGATTTGAACATACTTGAATCTACACTACCTGAGAATGTTTCCAAACAAGTTTCAGCTTTTCTGGCCAAATGGTTTTTGAGAAGAAGATGTTTAAAGATTTTCTCTATATAATCCTTTGTAAAAATTCATCCCCCCATTGTGGCCCCATCCTACCCCCGGGGTTTATGATTTGAACAAACTTCAATCTACACTACCTGAGGACGCTTCCACACAAGTTTCACAATACCAACAAATTTTCAATAATTCTAAATTATCTCCACTTTAAGGAAGGCGTGGCCCTTCGTTTGAACAAACCTGAATCCCCTTCACCCAATGATACTTTGTGAAAAGTTTGGTTGAAATTGGCCCAGTGGTTCTGGAGGAGAAGATGAAAATGTGAAAAGTTTACAACAACTACAACGACGACAGACAACGGACAAATTTTGATCAGAAAAGCCTTCGGCTCAAGTGAGCTAAAAGACCATTCAATCCCAAATCATTTTTATTCAATAAACGTAAAAGGTGATTTATGGGCAATAAAAAAGTGGTCTTTCTATAAATTATTAAGAAAATATACAGATTGTTTCGTTTCAAAACTAATACAATTTTTACGATATATTTATACGTCGTTATTCTATTTATGTTCAAAAAACATCATTTTATCTACAATATGGACACGACGAATACCGGTAAAAAACATAAAATGTCTCTTTACAATCTGTTGGGGACAATGTTAAAAATTATAGGTGTCCTCATGCACTATCTAGATCATGAGGGAGTCGGGGGTCCGGGGGGGGGGGGGGCAGACCGGAAAATTCATATTAAAATTTTATTAAATTCACATGCTAACCCCCCCCCCCCCCCCGCCCCTCCCGACAAACACAATTATCCCTCGGAATCCCCCCCCCCTCCCCAAAGGGATCAGGATTTTATGGCTGCTAGAGAAAAATAGGTATAAGAGAGATAACTCTAAATTCTCTGAATTCTTGTTTGATTATCTTCGTATTGAATTATACCTGGGCTTGTATTCAATCTATTCTTGATAAACTGAATAAAACTTTTATCTGGTTGGGATTTGCAACTAATTGAACTAATAATGCATGTAATATATAAATTAGAAATAGAAATCGGACCCTCTTCTCCCCCAGGAAACACGGACCTCTGTAAATGTAAACAAATGTATACAAGATGTTGTGTAAAGATGAAAAGAATTTTTGTCTATATTGAATGCGTTTGTGTGTGTGTGTTCTCTCTTTCTTGGTAATATATTTGGACTTGGAAAAAAATGTCTTCAATGGAGTAGGGAATTTTTTCCTGGTTTTGTGCCTGTATTTTGTGCACAAACATACATTTATTTTATCGATAAGTAAATGTATCTATAAGAATGTCATCATTGGAGTGCGATAGCTCGTCCAAAAACGTTCAAATCGACGTATTATGCACTTTTTTCTTTTTTCTTAAATATCACCTCTATATTTCAAGCTTTAATTTGTCTATGTGCCCTATTCCTGCATTAAAAGTAACGTTGTGCCACTCGGCACCTACATATTGTAGTATGCTCTGTTGCAACGCACTTTGTAAAAAAAGAAATACACACTTCCATTTTTCTTTTTACAAAGAAAGGGCGTTAAATTTGACACTAAATCAACGCACTTTGAAAAAACTTTTCAAATGCGTTTGATTTGGGACCAAGTCAACTTCGATTGTAATTTGTAGGCAGTGTGATTGCTAATAAGCGTTTGTATTTCTATTGAAAACACAGATGAATATCATAATATGATCTACCGTCAATTGGAGCGGGGAGGGGACAACAAAAAGAACAGTCCAATCATTCAAACTGAATACATGAAGAAGGCAACTCTAATTTTTTCTTCATAAACATCACATACAAGTATTTAATTTCCATTAACTTTTAATGACCTTGGGTCATAATCATGATACACACGCAGATCACGAGCAATCTTTGTATGAAGAAGGAACTTCCAAAGTTTCTCCATCAAGAAGATATAGACCGGACACGAATTAAGAATTTTTCCTTACAGGGAACTAGCCCAAATGACCTTGGGTCAAAATCATGACACACCCTCAGATCTTAGGCAGTCTTTCTAGAAACGTCCAATAATCCCCCATAGGAACAGTTTAAACTGGACGACATCCTCAGTTTATAAACAATCTTTTTTGTCAATTAGGAACTTACAATGTTTTTCAATAAGAAAAATGTAGACAGGACAAAAGGATGACTGCACTAAATGAGATTTGAAAATTGCGACTAAATAAATGTTTAAAATGGGCATATTTCTTTTAATTGTATGAATTGCCAATGTCTTAACTGCAACTTTTTGTAATTACATTAATATAAAGTTCATAATTACAAAGAACGAAGTCGTTTTCATAGGTAGAGGTCATTACATATTATTGAATCTCAATAGGATAATGAGGACGCCCACTTTTTTACAGACTTAATACAAAGTCAGCGCATGTTTGTCTATTGTTCTCCTTTTAATGGTAGTTGTATATTTATACATATAAGCTTAAGTTAAAAGGAGATCAATAGACAAACATGCGCTCATGGTAAAACAGACAAAAAAACTGTTTTTTCTTGCGTTCGCGTTCTCTGTTGTTATCGATATACTTTGGCGTGTTGAATATTATAATTTACCACGTGATTTCTAACCCCAGGTAACTTTGTGAATACAAGACCCCGTCATGTGACGTGTAAGGTAGCATGCATACTGTTAGGCGATATTATTTATCCATGCATATTTCAATTCATTCCAATCGAGTGATGGTTTCTTGATTTCTCGGAGATATCTTTAAGAGATTATCGGTTCTGTACGTTACTGGTTAATCTATTTGTTAATTCTTTTCGAACACGTAAACTGTTGACATCAGCTACTGGTTTACGATCATCAACTGATCAATGGCTACTTATACTGCCCGATATTATATACTATATACCGGTATTTTCTTTTGAAACATTTCAAATTAAATGGCAACATGCAGAGAGAGAGAGAGAGAGAGAGAGAGAGAGAAGGGATGTTCAATTATAGTACCGCTAATCTAAATTTAGACTTCTCATTACAATAGTAGATCAACCGTCCATGCATATTTATGAGTCTTATCTTCAATCAAGGGCAGACAAGTCTAAATTCAAGATATTTGCAGAGCAGTAAGGGTAAGAAAACAACGAATTATTTTATTGCAACACAGTTTAAAACCATTATAACATTAAATATCTACTGGAAAATGTAATGACTTTGAATCTGCCCAAATGACATTGGGTCAAAATCATGATACACCTACAGATCAATCTTTGCGTAAAGTAGAAACTTCCAAGGTCTCTCCAAAGGAAGATATAAGTCAGACACAAATCATGAAGTTTTCTTTCTAGTGACCTTGAACTTCCTCAAATGACCTTGTGTCAAAATCATGAAACACCTTCAGATTATAAGCAATCTTTGTGTGAAGTAGAAACTTCCAATAATCCTCAATAAGAAAAGTTTAGACCGGATGCAAATTGTAAAACTTTTCCTTCAAGTGACCTTGAACCTGCTTAAATGACCTCAGGTCAAAATCATGACACACCCTCAGTCTATAAGCAATCTTTCTGTGAAGTAGAAACTTACAATGGTTCTCAATAAGAAAAATATTGACCGGACACGAATTATGAACTTTTCCTTCCAGTGACCTTGAACTTGCCTTAATGACATTGGGTATAATCATGACACACCCTCAGGTCATAAGCAATCTTTGTGTGAAGTAGGAGCTTCCACTGTTTCTCCAGAAGAAAGATATAGATTGGACTTGATTGCACAGACAGATAAACGGACGGACGGATGGACAAGGTGGTTCCTGTATACCCCCTATCCAAACTTTGTTCTCGGGGGATATAATGAATAGAAGTTTTAGGTGAAATAAAGAAATGAACAATAAAAAGGAGTGTTATGTATATCATATTATATTTTTATTTACATGTAGAACTCCATCGAAAGTTCAATTTTTTCCTACCGTAAAAGCAAATTTAAGCCAGGCACGTAGCATCGTTTTTGAAAAGGGGGGGGGGGGGGGCAAACTTATTCGAATTCGATTTTTTTTTATAGTTAACGCACTCCTAGCTACATGTACCTTCTTATCCGAATAAAACACAAAAAAGCATTTTATTGTTTAGATATCACAATGTTTAGTCAAATACCTACCTTTAATGATGTTTACACTATTCATTGGTTTTGTTTTATATTTGTGTCATTGTTATTTCGTGATCAAACTGAATTAAAGCACGGACTCCACGGGTTGAGTATCAAACCATGGCAATCCTCACTTATATGGAAGAATGAGCTCTTCCTTCTTCGACAGTAACGATAATCTAATGTGATTAGGCAAATATATACATCTATGATGCATTTTTCCTCTATTTGATTTTCTAAAGAAAATCGATTGTAATTCATACATCTCTAAATTGAGTGACAAGACCAAAACCTAAGCGATTCAGTGAGAGATTATATGATTATACGCATTCATTAATTTTTAAAAACTGTTCAAAAATGTTATGTTTAGCTATAATTAAAGTAATTTTAGTTCAATTATAGGTAATAAATAAATAATTTAAACACCGTTCATTGATATATTCTTTGTACGTTTGGTCTTGACTTAGCGTGGATTATTTCTTGGTTGTTATAAAAACCAAAGTTACACTGAGAGCACGGACTCCATGGACTTGCACGGGCTGACCTCAGACTTCCAAGTATAGTTGTAGTTACCATGGTAACCGTCATATATTTGGAGAATTGGAAATTCTTTCTGATCGACAATAATACTTTACGTCAGTTTTTATAGATAATTGGTTAAATGGTTCAGAGATGGATGTAAATATAAACAGTAAAGTACGGACTTAATTTGACATAGCAATCATTGCAGAAAAAAAAATCCGCAATGTAAGCTATACCTTCATACCCGCATGATGATAATTGTAGTGTACAGTTGTACAGTCTGAACTTTTTTTAAAAAGATTTCCATTCACAATATAAAAAGAAATCTTGGTTTTGCTGGCTTTAATGGTGTTTTTTAAGCAGCATCCCTGACATTTTTTTCAGTTTGAAATGATATTTTGTGAGCATATTATTAGGCATTTGCTTTACCCTATTCGCTCATTTTCTTTAAAAAATAATCTGGTCATTTAACAGGTAAA
>CM065925.1:38073433-38078433 GCA_033439105.1 Magallana nippona | reverse complement strand
TTTTATTAGCTTTTTCCTTAGTATTTCACCCAAGCAAACAATGTTTTCTTAAAACCCAGTTACGTGCTTTTTTGTAAAAAAAATTGAATTCAATTTATAGTGCTACTTGGTACATAAATTCGTTTGTCTACGGAAAGGGCAACACAAAAGTAGGAGAAAAAATAATATGCTATAACACAATTACTGGTTAAAAAAAAAAGACCCAAGATTTTTTAGATGACATTCAAGTTTTATCTATGGTTACAAAATTGTTATCAACTTTATGGGTTTATAAAAAAAACACCAAAAAACAAAAAATCAAAAACTCAAAAAGCATAGTCCTTAAAATCCGTCAAACTGCCATGTTTTTGACCCAAAGCAATGTGTTACAAATCGGTTATTTGATGTTCCTCGTAATATCTACACATTATTCTTTTTTAAAAGATCGCTATTTAATCCTTTTGTGTAAATGGTGCACCTAGGGCAATACCTAGTTGTCAAAATCCAAAATTTAATGATATCTGCAAACAGACCGTAATGATTGCAAGTAATACTACTTATCCGTTTGAACGATCGAAGTTCGAATCCTTAATGGACAAACTCTAATCTTGTATCGCCAATCACTAGTTAAAACGCCTACATTTATTTGAACCCATCGTAGGTCCCTTTTAAACATATGAATTCAAGAACTGGATGTTGGGACTTCATACTTTAATTTCATCCTCTCACTCTTTCCTCATCTCTCTAAGTCTGCCCGCATGTCCCCCTAACTGTTCGTCCGTCCGTCCGTCTGTCTGTCAACAATAGAAGAACCTAAAAACGCTTAAAGTTGATCGGTGACTACATGTATATAGCCTTTAAACTATAAGATCAGATATAACTTCTATTGAATGTAATTAAGATAAAAGAATGACTTCATGTACCATACTTAACAAGTATTTTGTCATTCGTAAATAAAAATTCCTTGGAAATTATGTCAACGAATTTACAAAATATCTCTAAAACCATATAAGCTTAATAGCCTTAAACAGTCGATTTCGTTTAAATAATAGATGTTTTACTCCTTTGAATTCTCAAAAAGTGTTTAAATTCATCTTTTGTTCTAAACATTTATACTTTTTTTTTGATGTTCAAATTCAACTCATATCGTTTAGTTATTCACGCTATTGATGTTTTTCTCTATCAATTGTAAAAACAGTGGCGGAAACTTGATTTTGAATAAAAACATTTGAAATTGTGACCATATGTGACGTTCAACAATATTCTATGGACACATTTCGCTACTTTATTTCAAATCAATAGGATACATTATTAAAAATAGCAGCTGTTGTGGCATATAATCAAAACCCCTTTCTTTGAAAATAAAATTCATTCAATATTTAAAAAAAGCGGCATAATGCATAGTATCTACATTCACAAACATCTGTGAAAGTTTGTTTTCCGGGGATATTGTATAGCACAATTGCTATAGATTTATTTTCCATCCTCCATAAACTAAGTTTAACAAAAGGGGTTTGATAGGTTTTTAGAAAAGAGCTATACACCGTATTTGAATTGCATAAAATAAGCTGAGGGAATAAAAACGATGTCGGTATTGCATACAAGCATATGGACCTAATGGCATTATATCAAAAAGTCCATAAACAAAATGGTCTGTCGCCTCTTTATGTTTTAAATGTGATTATAAATCAGACGGCGGTTAGCAAATAGTTTAAAACTTAAATTAGAAATACCAAAGTTTACATATTTCAAAAATTCTAACCTAGAATTTAAATAAATGGGTCAACCATATCTATATTTATATATATATCTATATACATAAACTTATTATTACCCCTTGTCACGTGGTTGAAGAAGAGAACGCCCTAGTACATTGACTTCACTGCAATACAATTTCTATCGTTTAGTAAAATGGAAAAAAAGATATGGTCAGATCATAATATGTGTATGTAAATCATATTCATTACAATATAACTGAATACAATATTACTTCTGCCTTAAAATATAATTTTCTCTGTTATCAACCCTAATTATTCGATACCTTTGGTCCTTAGCGACCTGTATGTGTACTCACCTACCCCTCCCCCCCTCCCCACTACAATCACCATTTTCCATATTTTTTATCCTTTGAAAAGAAATAATCCCTTAAAACTTTTAATACATTTTTATTTATATTATGATATCATCACACGTAAGAGATTTTTAAAGACAAATGCTCAGTGGATCCAAGTTTCAAAATGGCAACACAATGACGACTGTTATTGCAGCAGCCATCGCGCCTTCAAGATCCGCCTCTCTGTTCCAATATGTACTGGATGTCCTCGTCGATAAGAAATCGGCAGCGCTCTCTGGTTAGCCCGTGATATCGTAAAATTTTATTTTCTTAATTTAAAAATTATGCTTGATAAAAGTTAGAGGCATTGATCCAAATGGAAAATTGACAGCCGACATACTGTTTGAAATAGTTATCGATAGAGCCGCTGGAAATGAAAATTTTCTAAATGGTAATTTTACCCATTTTAATGTTTCATGCGCACATCAATTTATAATTACATAATAGTAAAATTGTATCTTTAAGCAATTTGATTGTGAAATTAGTAAGAATATCAAACAATCGCATCTAACATTGGCAACGATTTATATGCGGGATTCTGAATCAAAAATTAGAGAAAAATACGGCTTTCGTATACCTCGGATGACAAATTCGAATTTGCATTATCAATCAAATTTGACACTTTGTACATTACTATGCGATACTGGGATAGCTATGATACACTTCCTCCTTATAATTCATCATCATTGGGTCTTATAAGTCTACCCAGATGTTAGGTACCTTATATAATGTTTACTGCGAATTTTGAAATCAAAGCCCGCGAGGGGTAGCATTCGTCGTCGTAATTCGCTGGTTATGGGGTGAAAAATATGATTTTTTTTCTTTCAACTCGCCCGCAAATATCATCTTTCATGATTCGCTTCAAGCGATGGAAGGATATAGGTCTGTACTCTGTAATCAATGTGTTGGGTTGTTTTAAGCTAGGAATGTTTGTTTTTCACTTTAATGAGAACTGCTAAAGGTAATATAACATTATACACGATTGAACAAATGCGGTCTAATTCATTAATTTGAAATAACAAAGAAAAGGGATTACGAAAATGGTGGATTGGGGATGTTCTGGCGTCTTTGCAAATGTTCAGGATTAAAAAATCAATAAAAATTTCAACATTTGAATCAAAAGTTGATTGACCTACAAAGAAAATTGGGCAATGATGAATCAGAATTTTGTGTACAATATGTAGATACATGTAGACCCCGCTCTTCTTAAGGTTCATCGACCGAATGGAAGTGTATTAACATTTTCTTTGATAACAATTTATATTAAACCATATAGTTAACACTATATCGGATCGCACTGGGAAAAAAATGATGAAGTCAAACGCTAAATTAAAAACAATTTTATCGGCATTTATTTTATAATCAAACAGACAAGCAGAAGATTTCGCCGACCAAAAGAAAAAAAAAAAGGCCCAAGATTTATTTCCATTGTAGACAATCAATCCTGGTTAAATTTGAATTCAAATATTTCACACCTTGACACAAGGTTGTCAGTTAGAAATTGTTAGGTCTACCTGTCAAAATTTATTAATACGAAACAATCATAAAGTATGAAGCGAGGTCGCCCCCTTTTGATCGGGCTTCCAGTAAAACGCTTGTTAAGGACGTGATTAAGCAAAATACAACACCGTCACTAACGAATATATATACACTAAAGTATAGACATTTTGTTTGAATTTGAATTTAATACAATTTTCCAAAAAAAAAATTCATAATAATTTAAATTCCAGTAACGAGATGGTACGCATATTTTAGAAAAAAAAAATTAATATATATTCACATAAAATTGTTTTCTTCGAAGATAATTTCACGCCCTAAAGAGTTAAAAACGGTTTAAATTTCTATTTTGAATTTTTAGTTGTCTAATATTTTGAAGTATTTAGATGTGTATTTTGCAATTCTAATGTGCACTCTAGAACTGAAACTAAACCTCAAACGAAATAAATTCTAAACCGTTCATGATATTTCCTATACTTATTTTGAATTTAATTGTCACCAATGTTTTAACCAAAAAATTTACAATGTAATAAGTAGAGCCATTTTCTCTGATATTGAAATTACACCATTGTTGAAAGAGACAATGAATGCATTTGTGTGCATACTGCGCACAATTTTGGCGCTTGATTGCGTGCAATGCGCCTTTTTTTCTGGTAGATAAGTTTAATTGGCCAATAATTTACCACAAATTTTATTGATTTCAACTTAAAAAAAACCTTAGTGTTCTAGTTTTTCAATCCACCCATTGCATAATGAGATAACAAACCCATGCCATTCAAATGATTAATGTTACCTATAATTTGTTATAAGGTTAAATAAAATCAACTGTCTTCTTTAAACGCACGTTTTTAAGGTCGACAAAAGTTTTCTTTAACCACATGAAAAAAGTTTACATATTTATTCAGATATTTATTTAGTCTGTATGATAATTGCTTGTCCAAATGTGAAAGATTACGTATGAATTTTAAGGTGCATAAAGAATTATCAATTTGCATGCATTCGAACGCATCGAGGGTTTACAAAACCAAACCTCACCGGAGAAATTATTCCAACTTTTGTAGAATTTAATAATTCACTAGGTTTCATAAATTGGTTGATTTTAATAATTTTTGAAAAAATTTGCATATACAAGCCACCATAAATGTCACTGTTCAAAGATGTAACAGCTCTCTCCTCGATGCCCATGGTAGAGATATATGAGAACTAGCTTTTTTGAAATATATGCCATGTCATTATTTAATTATTCTGATTATCCAAAATTTCACCAAAAAATGAAGCGAGTTTTTGCCCTGCACTTTCTGTCAAATTTGCAACTATTTTGCTTTTCCCTTAATCCTTTAAAAGCAGTGGTGATTTCAAAGTAAACTAGACGTGTCTTTCCTTTTTCATATTTCATGATCGGTTTTAACAG
>CM065925.1:38055933-38068433 GCA_033439105.1 Magallana nippona | reverse complement strand
ATTTCCGTTCTAGAGAAAATACTGGGGCTAGGGTAGGGGGTTGGACGGAGAACAAGATCTTTAATAGAAAATTTTAGTTTAAGTGGTTAGGCGACTTGTAAACGACACATATACCAAAATGGAGTAAAAATTAGATCTTTGTTTTATTTCTTTTCCTTCCAACTCTTCATCAGTCCAAAAAAGCTGTTATAACAGATTAAGATTTAAAAAAAATTAAACAACTTATTGAATGTTTGAAGAACAACTGTCTTTTGTTCGAAATCCTGGCCATGATGATAAATCAAATCGGAAATTTTAATCACTACACTTAACATGTAGACCCTTTTACTGGCCGCTGTCATTAAAGAATTCAGTGGACAAATGCCTTCTTTATGTTCAGAAGGACAATAATAAATCGATCATATTCGGACATTTTGTCTACTGTCAGTGTTCTTCATAAGCGGCTAGTCAATTCATTTGACAGTTGTGCAACTACATTCTACGCACTCACAATGGAGGAACTTATCACAAATATGTATTTTTATTCACAATGTACTAAACGTTGGATTTGTTCAAAGTCCAACAGCTTATTCACCAAACACACTTTCGATGAATGTAGCGAAAATTAGATCTAGTAAAGATGATGTTTTTACAGATTTGTTTTAATAATGACACAAAAGTGACAACCAATTTGAACAAGTAGACAAATGAACAAAACAAGTGAAGAGTTGGGAACAATCAAGTTCAACAAAAAGCTGTAAATTTGATAATTTCCACTTTTCTCTTGCTAATAACCTGATAATGACTTTGTTGAAAGGACAATGAATTGACTACGAAAATAAGGCTAGCTTCCTGTAATAAATCCGGGGCCTTTTTAATACCAGACGTACACATCGCTTAAATCATCGAGGAAAACCCAGAATTATGAATTCTGCTGAATGGTCATTAAATTGAAGATTTATTCTATGAATGCTATGTTATCATTTCCTGCCGACTCCGAGTATTTATTTGATTCAAGTGGTCAATTTCAAGAAGATCGTCTGCAGATCAATACTAAATCCTGCCATGTTGGGAATGAAAAACTGGAAAGGTCAGACATATAAAATATAGAGATAAGTCCCAAAAGTTAGAGAGCTCAGACAAACGAAAAGGAAGGTCATCGATTAAATTCAAACACACCAACTAAGAAACAATATAAAACCCAAAAAGGTAGTTTGTCAGTTTCACGAGGCGCAGAAAAGGGATCGGTCATTATGTTTTTTTCTTTTCTTTCTCTCGATGCTTTTATAGATTTATAATTCATGAAGATCGAAAATTCTTATCTTTAAAGCGATCAAGTCCATTTTCCCTCTTTTTTTCATTTAATTTGTTTTCATTCACATCAGTGAACACAAATCGGAATGGTTTAATTGAAAATAATTCACAAATCAATATTAAACAAAATAATTCAAGGAGCCAAAACGGAAGTTAAATTTTCAAAACTAAAGAAAAGATAATAGCTTGTGGCCCGTTTGTAGTTAATCAATATTCAGTTGAGCAAGAACAATCGGAAGTTGAAAATTTTTCAAAATCATCAATCAAATATTTCTTTTTTTTCTCTATATCTTTTCAAATCTAACGACAGTTTGTCGAGGTAGAAATAACCATTAAGAAACGGGACGCGTTCCGTTGTCTTGACATAAAAAATATTAATTTTGTCGATCTCATCTTCTTCAAAGTCCAAAAGAAAGAGGCCGTGAATCTCCAAGACTGGACATTACACCATCGATCGGGAAAATATTGATTTAAATTAACCCTATTCTGATTTTCGCTCCAGCCTTAAATTATATTTCAGTTTTATTACTGATTATCATCCATTATGTCCGGTTTCCATGGTGACGGCAATGAGTAATGCCATTTTCACATGAAATTTAGTAAACATTCATGTTGACTATTTTGAATATTTGATTTAAGGATGTTTGGCCGTAGCTACTACGATAAGGCACTAGACATCGATTTATTGTCGGTACATTTCGGGAATCTATTTTTGGTCTATTCACTAAATTTGAATTTCATTTGATTGAAACGTGAATAATAAAATAAAATTGGTTGTCAAACTGTTGATGAATTTGCTTTTAAAACGGAAGCAATTTAATTTTTTGTCTGGAGCAAGGGAAAAAAAGGTAATCGGAGGTGTCTTCGGGCCGTAATTCATCAACCATGTTAATGTTCTTGGGTTCCAACACTTCAGATCGCTAGATTTGTTTATTTAATTGATTTTTTTGTTCATTAAAACCATTGTCATTTAGTTTCATCTTAGAATCGGTGTCAGGCGATAATATTTCAAAAAATAAAAAATGTGGAGCAATACAGGATTAAAGTAACATCGAGGCCGCTTAGGTGCGCAAATCGGGCATTCGGACGCACACAAAAAAGTCAAAACATATCCAGAGGTAAAAAACAAGGCCATTACAATATAATTATTGCGGACGATAAAATTTCGTGTTCACAAGGTTTTTTCCCTGCGCCTGTCTTTTATCATGTAGCGACTGTCAAATATTTATACTAAAATTGATATACATATAACACTAAAGATGGAGATTCATAAATTCAGTACTTTCCCATATATCAACGAGACAACATTTTGGACTTTTTACCACCGCTCAGTAATGACCTTCCAAATTCGTGGTTGACCATTGCAATGCGCTCAAGCTATGAGTCATCTTCAACCGAGGAAATGAAATCTTTCACGTTTTTCTGGACTCTTCTTGTCTTTTAACATTATTTCAGACTTTGGTCACCGCTATTAGTCTTTTTTCAAGGCTTGACCGGCGGCTCGTTTGTTTCATCTTTTTTTTTATTGACCGCCATCAAAACATTTCTGGAAGCGTCTGTCGTGGATTGAACATGCACGCCTGATATATTTATACACATATTTTACAGATGATTTCTCGTACTTCATATCAATTTTATAATCTTTTTATACCATATTCTCCTGCCATTTCTCTGTTTCCAGCGGTTCTCTAATCGACGTGGCCAGCACGTAAACTTTTGTCATTTCCACACGGAACGCATAAAACTTTGTCATTTCCACGTAGAAGTTGATTAAATGAGTTCAAAATTTTAATGACCGCCATGACGTGGTCAGCAAATTAACAAACAAGTGATTCAGTGGAAATGATTAATGTATGAGCTGCTCCGACAAAAACGGGGACGCGCATAGAGCACAACACCTACTTGACGGATGAAATAAAATATGAAATAAATAACAACAAAATCTAGATAAGCCCAAGTAAAAAATGATAAAAGAAAAAATCAATAGAATTGACGTCAGTACCCTCGTCCAATCAGTGACGTTGGTTTGAAAATTTAAATATATGCGTTGTTTGGCACCTAGCTGTAATAAGTGGTGTCGTTTTAGGATGGTGATATAATTTAAAGGAACTTAGATTTTGCTACGCGTTGAATCCGATGAAGCAAGACGCGCGTGTATGTGCACATGATCCCACCCCTCCCCCCCCCCCCCCCCCCCACCCACCCCAAAAAGAAAAAAACAACCAGATTTGTTTGCGCATTAGGTAATGAAACTTGAAGGACATGGGTTAGGGTTGACGTGTGCCGAGGACCATTACAGGCAAAGGAGGGATAGGGGTTTCATATGTCAATTACTGGTAAGATAATTGATCTGGAAAATACTCAGGATTTGACCACGGTACATTGTTAGAAAGCTAGGGTCTGAAACAAAGCATGAATTGTTCATAGGGAAAAGAGAAAAAAAACTACACCCCCTATCCCATAAAGAAAAAATCCAAATAGTTACACCCCTCCCTCCTCCAAATAAAAATAGTCTCTCAGCTACACCCTCTAATCGCTATAGGAAAAATCCAAAAAGTACACCCCCCCCCCAAAAAAAAATTATAGTCAACAAAAAATCAGCAAACACACAAGTTGACCATGTAGCTTATATTGTATTTTTGCCTCGATTCATCACTGGATATTGACCATGATCAGAATATAAAGGTCGATCATACTTGTTGAATTAAAGTATCGATGTGGAACCGGTGCTAAGCCAGCCACATATGCACTGACCATCAGGCCGTCCAACTAATTAAACGTGATTAATACGAATCTCATTAATTTTAGTTACAACCGAAATGAAATTTACCCCTGCTGCCGTGGACATTTCCTGTGTAACCAATGTCAGAAATGACTTTTAAATCAATCCCGCGTGCACTTTAATTCCATTTCTAGGAAATTAATTTGTAGGCTGGGTCCAAGCATATATGTGCTCAGTGGCTATTTTTAATGCCGATTAGCAAAGATAGATTGGGTGTACTTAATTGGAAGGAAAACGCCAATTCGATAAATTTTTCGAGAAAACTCTCTCTCTCTCTCTCTCTCTCTCTCTCTCTCTGAGTCTCCCTCTCCCTCTTTCTCTCTCTCTATTACTATTTCTCTCTCTCCTTCTTTTTATCTCTCAAGATGTCCACGTAAGTCCATACAAATAAAAACCTGGTCTTTGATAATAAAACTCCAATTGCGTACAAGGACTTGGGACCATTTATGCATGTAGTGCATGATTTTCTGGTTGGCTTACTGCACACTGACATGTCTTTTTCGGCCTCTCAAGAATCGGTGTTCCCTTATTTTCAAAATACGTTGTAATTTTGTGTTCAAAGGGCATTAACTCATTATAGAAATAAAAACTTGTTAAAATTGTATATAATTGTTAAAATATAATGGTATTCTTGCATTATGAAACATAACTGCAAACAACGACTATTCATTTCAAATATTGTTTTATTTTTGTGTGTGTTTTTAATTAACTTCAAACAATTAACGAAACTGTGCGACATTAAGATTTATCTTATAATTATTGAATAACTACTCGTTGAAAATATTTAATGGAAGTTTGATATTAATATCAGATCTTCCTTTGTCAAACTGATTGTAGTATTGTGATTATATTGTCATGCCATACTAGTAGTCATTGTCAGTGGTAAAAAAAAGAAAGAGAGAAAGTGTGAACACTAATGCACACACGCAATGTACATCTTTTTTGTGTTTGTGTTTCGTTAACAAACCCTCTCTTATTGCATTTCAAGTACTGAAAGATATGTTTTCACAATGGAAGCATCTTTAAATCTGAATTCATTCAATCGCCGAAAGCTCGTTACGAGAGATCCTAAGTAAGTCTACGAAAGATAACTCTTAGAGCGACAAATTTTGATCTCGAACGATATATAGCGGAGCACGATACACAAATTAACAAATAAAATTATAAATGACTTATCTTCACAAATTCAACAGCTATTTTATGTTGATGACGCTAGGTCATTATCATAATCAACACCAGCATTCTTTATTGTTTGAGGTTGCCGAATTTAGTTTTCGTTGCGCATGTTTATATAAATACCTTTAATAATAATTTTTTTTTCGATATCATTTATGAATTAAACACAATTAACAAAATACAAATAAATCAATATATATTTTTTTAATGAAAATTTTATTTTTTTAAACGATTTTTCCATTGTTAGATAGGTGAGCGTTGCCATTGTGCTTAAATTATGACGTTATGATAAATAGCTTTGTAGGAGTACGTTATTAAAAATACCATAAAAGAAAAAGTAAAATATGAAAGTCTTTAGCATTACATTTTACACACAGAATTATACTATTCTCATGTTTATTTTTCTTAATTTTTGAATGAATCCTTTTTTACCAATCTGCATTTGTAATACTCCAAATATATACCAAAATTTGGTGCACTTTGATATTTTGAGATGATATATTACTTATCACATATAACAATTCGAGTAAAAGTCGCTATTGTAGCATGTAGTATTTTTTAAATCTGCTTCGAAGTGCGGAAATTAAATGACAATTTCTTATACCGGTATATTCCTATAATAAATGTACCTGTATTTTGAGATGGCCCCTAAAAAGAACCAAATGGTAGATTTTCTTTAAATTTCGCATATATACTAGAGTTGGTGTATATAATACATGGTTAAAAAATAAAGAGTTTTGCTATTGTAGTTTTTACGCACCCCCCCCCCAAAAAAAATCGGCCTCCTTAAAATGGGCCCTGGAAGAGTTATTCTTCAATAATTATGAATTCGACTAACC
The DNA here is from genome assembly GCA_033439105.1 of Magallana nippona. Lineage (NCBI taxonomy): Eukaryota > Metazoa > Mollusca > Bivalvia > Ostreida > Ostreidae > Magallana > Magallana nippona. Next base: position 38,062,343 of record CM065925.1, on the reverse strand, counting down.
TTGGTTTGATCACTTGGAATTTCACAAGGATGATTGGCCAAAACGAGTGTTTCAGAGTGTGTGGCTACTGAAGACTTACCATGATTTTAACAAATATATACAACATATTCACTTCCTACACTTTCATGAATAAAGACTTTGGATCAGGCTCTTGGCATATTTTGGTCGTGTGCACCTGTTAGATTTGAGATTTTTGTCGTGAATAGGGTTTGTGAGTATGAAACGTTCTGCTAATCAATTTTTACGAACTTTTACGTGGTTTATTTTCCTTTATTAAGTTTACAGAATGACCTTTTGCAAAGTACCTTTACGAGAAAAGGTCGCGTTATAATTACATTTACAAAAAATATGGCGGGGTGTAACATCGTTTAAAAGATTAGGTCGTGTTGTTACTATGCTTACAGGAATAGGCTGCGTTGTTACTACGTTTACAAGAATAGGCAATGTTTTTACAGGAATAGAACGTGCTAATATTACGTTACAGAAATAGGTCGTGTTGTTGCTACATTTACAGGAATAGATTGTGTTGTTGCTACATTTACAGGAATAGAACGTGGTATTACTACGTTACAGAAATAGATCGTGTTGTTGCCACATTTACAGGAATAGAACGTGGTATTACTACGTTACAGAAATAGATCGTGTTGTTGCCACATATACAGAAATAGATCGTGTTGTTGCTAAATTTACAGAAATAGATCGTGTTGTTGCTACATTTACTGGAGTAGATCGTGTTGTTGCTACATTTACTGGAATAGATCGTGTTGTTGCTACATTTACTGGAGTAGATCGTGGTGTTACTACGTTACAGAAATAGATCGTGTTGTTGCTACATATACAGAAATAGATCGTGTTGTTGCTACATTTACTGGAATAGAACGTGTTGTTGCTACATTTACAGGAATAGGTCGTGGTGTTACTTCGTTTACAAGATTAGGTCGTGTTTGAACTACGTTTACTTTAATAGGTTGTGTTGTTACTATGTTGAAAGAAATAGGTCGTGATGTTACTACGTTTCCAAAAATAGGTCGTGTTGTAATTAGGTTCTTTTGTTACAACGTTTACAAGAATAGGTCGTGTTGTTATTACACTAACAGGAAGAAGTCATGTTGTTACTTCGTTTACATGCATAAGTCCTGTTGTTAGTATATAAGTAATAGGTCGTGTTGTAAGTACATTTACAGGAATAGGACGTGTTGTTAATAAATTTACAGGAATAGGTCGTGTTGTACCTACGTTTGCAGGAATAACCCGGTTTGTTAATACATTTACAGGAATGGGTCATGTTTTTATAATGTTTACCTGAGCTGATTGTGTCAATACATTTTCATTATATTTAGGAAAACTGTGTTTGTTTTTTCTTGTTTTGTCATTTTATTGAATTTTTCAAAGTTCTATGACAGAGTTTGGACCCTGTGTTCTCTTACATTTATATACTGTAATAGTTTGTAAATCTTTTTTTCATAACATTCACACAAATTACTTCGACACCTCGCACGATGGGTGTCTAAAAGAATTTCGTTGACAAGTGGCATATTCCATTTAGTCAATATTCAATCGTAGTAATTAAGGTAGTCCATCCATAACTATCATATTTCATATCTAACAGACTGGACCTTTGATCAATAAAATCTTAGAGTGATTTTAAGTGGTTAATCAAATAATAAAGATCCACCTTTGAAATTAAAAAAAGATTAATATTAACAAATTTATCATATGTTGAAGTTAACATTGAAGTCTATGGGAAAAATGCGTTTTTAAATATATATTTTTAGTATAAGTAAATTTCTCACATTTCTCTTGGTAAAAAAGTTGCAAAAGCTTTCCCTTCTTCGAATATGCTAAAATAGTTCATAATCATAATCATAATAAAAAAATGATTTTTAAAATTTTCCTAAAGGGCAGACAACTCTTTTAAAAAGTTTTTGTGCAAAAAGTTCATCTAATTGAATACATACATACTCCCGAGTTTAATTTATGTCAGCCTCATTATAACTTTAAAATACGTATTTGATGTAGTATAGATCAATCAAAATTGTTAAATTCGCCTTAGGTATGGATGGACTACCTTAATCTTGCACCACCAAAAGATCGACTACTTTGCAAGAAAATAGAAATTTTCGTTCACAATTAGATAGTTATTCATAAGAGTTTAAAATAAATTTTAAAAATATTCCCCAAAAGCCTCGAAAGTAGATAAAATTAGCAAGATCGTTTTATGTGCGCTGGTATTCAACAACAAAGAAGGGTTAAAACAAGAGGCACAAGTGCCGTATTGCTCACCCGAGAATCAACGACGAACACTGTTACCCCTTTGATCCAAAAAGCTTCACGAATCAAATACAACACAGATCAATGGTATAAATCCCCACGAGTGTTTTTTCATAGCTATCATAATTGATGTACTTTAAGAATTCATTATATCCTGCTATTTAGAACCTACAATGTCCTACATGTATTGTGTCTACATTCCTTTATCTCTCCTATGCCATGTTTGGAAAAAAAGAGGACATTCTTGATTTTAAAATAGGGTGAAACTTGTTTCAAAAGAAGTTCTATAAAAAGAAACTTATTGTTCTTTAAAACTGAATTAGTCTATATTAGTTTACCTATAATATATATTACTACATGTGAGGAATGAGGAAAAGATATATAGTTTTCTATTATCCAAGGCTTTATTATATCCCATTTCCTTATGAAAACATTTCGCTGTAATAGCTTAATACAATATTGATTTTCAAATTGTTATATCCACACTAATCGCTAGAAAGTATTATGGCTGAGTCGTATGTTAAAAATGTGGGCCCACATTGTAATTGCCGCATTACCTTTGAATCGTAGGCTTTTTTTTAAAGATCCTCAATTCCACACTAAAATGGCCTTTCTATTAAAACATGGTACATCACCCTTACTAACCAAAGCATATCATATTGAGTATCCTTCAAGTTGTTGTTATTGAGAAAATCAAAACAACAAAACTCCTTAATTTGACTGTTGAATATGAACTTGAATTAAGGTTAGGATACTGTGATGATATATTTTTCAACATCTTAAAAAGGTATGGATTCGATCCCATCTGGGCTTTGAAAGGAATGTGGCATCAACTTCATCGTTGACCGTGACATTCTACCAATGAGGTACTGACACAAGAAGACAAGTAATATGGAAAGTGATCGGGACAGCGTGTAATTGAATTACTGATCCGACAAAAGTGGACGGATTACTATATTATATTCATAATTAATATTATATTCTTCTTTTTTTTTTTAACAAAAAGAGAATTAGGCTACGTTGTCACAAAAAGTTGTCAGTGCGGAAACAACAGACTAAAGACACTAGAAATGTGTGACCACTTCGGATCCACCCAAGAGAGATATTTTGTATAGAATAAAATCTAAAAATGAAAGTACAATGCTTTAAATTTTTATAGCACACGAGAGAGAGAGAGAGAGAGAGAGAGAGAGAGAGAGAGAGAGAGAGAGATTTTAATCACATTTTATGTTATATTTAAAAAAGCTTAATTGAATTGTTTAATACCCCGATTCTTGTTGAGTAATTTGGTAGGGAAGGAGAAATTGTTAAAATGCCGATCATTCCCCTGACCCTCTGACCACACGTGCATTCATTGCTTGTAGTATACGGAATGACACTTACAGGAGTATGTCAGAATTACCTTACACCGTGTGCCTGGGAGCGATTATACTCGCTCACGTGGATTTGTCATCTACTTATGGAAAGATGTCCATTTGATCTGTATTTTATAATGGAGAGATTATGACACGTAAGTATTTTGATCATCATATATAGCTATTGTTTATCTCCGATTTATGTTCAAATCGTATGAAAAATATAGCGATTTTATGGTTTTTTCTTCGATAGTTTTATTGACGATTTTCATGTCATATTACACACGTGTGCAAAACTCTATAGATATTTTGTACTTTTTGATGACCAAAAGTTGTCGAAAAAATAGTCGAGGAATTTTATTTGAAAACATGCATTGATAGGATACACAGTTTTAAAGAATCCTAAAATGAAGCCTCACGAAACTACATGAACACCCTGGGTATCAGTGTACATGTAATAAAGGGGTATACTTCTTTTTAACCTCTATAATGGGGTAAATATATCTAAAATATGTAGCTGTCTGTCTTGAAAAACATTCTAATACATGTATATTGAATGTACGAGGGTTGTCCAAAAAGTTCGTGGACACATGCTATTTTATTCAAAATAACGGCGCCATTATCACGAAAGTATTATAATATTTTAATACAGAGTATAATAATGTATATGCATAAAAATCAGAGCAATGTACATTTTTTGTATAGGAGTTATCATTAATATACATTGCCAGTACAGGCAGCACGGCCCAGTCCGACGTTGAGTTATAACGACGTTTCTATAACGTCGTAGTCCTGGGTTAACCTGAGAGTAATATGCTGCATTCACCGTCTGGTCAGAGGGTACAATCACACAATCCATCAAAATATCGCCTATGCCACTTGTTGATAAGTAAATTAAAACTATTTCGAAGTTTTTCCTGCTTCCTCCATCGTTTGTTTTGTTTCTGTCGGTTTTTTACCTCAGTCGACACAAGTGTATGATGGCGCGCTGTTCCGTGCAGTCAGATAACGTCACCTTTTCAGGCGTTTTTAAAGACATGTTCTTGCCGTATTATCTTTTTAAAGTCCGCGCTGCTAGTTTAAAAATAGCTTCATACGACGTATGAAAATGACGTACACCATACAGACTACATCATAATAGAAGATTATGAAGTTTTGAAATGCTTTATAAAAACTGCAAATATTCATATCTAAAAACTCAATTACAAAGTTTGGACAAGTTTTACGCTTGGCCGTGCGTATTTTCCGCGACCCTTTGTGTATAAGATACAGTTTATATGTTCTTAAATTCTAAATGTTTCCTAGAATGATTATGGTTCAAGTATTAAGGAGGCTGGATGGTCAACACATTGCCCATAAGATCTATCTTAATTTTTAAGATATGATTTGCTAACCTATAAAGAATGATTAAGAACAGAAAAAATCCATAAATTTGAACATTTTCCTGCATCTTCACAGCTCTTTTTCTTAAGGTTATCAATACATTCTAAAAATGGCCACTGCATCTAACCCTTAAATTAAAAGTTTGAAATTTTTCAATTCAAATTTATCTATTTGAACTGTTATGTACTAGAACAAAATTTAATTGGATAAAACAAACTTCTAATATAACACTAGTACAACTGTAATGAACCCTTTTGAAATGAAAGCACTATAAAAAAAAAATGATATGATTATGTTTAGTAAACCTTTTTTTTTCATCAGCCATTTTAGATTATTTTTACCTCCTAGAAAAAAAGAACACTGTTTACAAAAGGGGAAATCTCCAATAATTTTTATTTAAAGTCAAATGACACTTAAACAATAAAACGCTCTCTTTGGCGATTCATGAGGAATATGAAGGTAGCGACATTGCAGAAAAAATACACAAACAAGCGGTAGCTGGTTATGTAAATTTCATAACCCGCGTGAATCATTAAAGAAAGCATTTTATTCCTGATATTTTCATCTTTCTTTTAACAAGTTAATGAATTGATCATAAAGAGTAAGTAAAAGTAACTAAAGTAACTTATGAACTTTTATTTCAGTCATCTGATGCCGTGTAATGCCCTTCGCAGCAAACGGACGAAGTTCGGTCGATCAGAGAAAATATCAACATATAGATATCGGGTTGGCGATATATCGAAACATTCTCACTTCTTTTACATGACGAAACCCTCTTCTCTTTCCCCGGGTCTTTATTTATTCGTACATAATTTATTTAATATTACCCCGCCATTTACTTTCAATTTCAACTTATATTCTCTTCAATATGAATAACAAACTTAATGTACAATGCATCTTCAAGGTAACCATAATTCCAATTACGATATGATGAACATCAGATGTACCCAGCTTTGCGCCTCCATGATTTGTATAGCTTTACTGACATCACTACAACTCTACGTAAAAGAACAAACCAATATATCCCAGACAAAGCTGCTGTCCTATGTACCAAACCATATCCCTACCCCTGTCAAAGAACCCAACATCACTCTGTGTCCAAACGGCAGACCTAAGCCAACTATAGATGACATCCTCTGTATGGTATTCATGTCTATATTTTTACTCCATTCGAATAAAAGAAATTCAATACGCACTAAATGCTAAAGCAAATGTCTTTATTAAACAAAAATAAACCACTTTTTAAAATAAAATATTATAAGCACAATTTCTTTCAGGTACCGTTTACCTTTAATTCATCACACAAAAACCCCTGCTGGACGTCGGTCAACGGGAAATTAAAATGTCTTCCGTATTTTCAAATCATAGGGATGGATAAATGCGGAACAACTGACCTTTTTG
>CM065925.1:38033521-38054933 GCA_033439105.1 Magallana nippona | reverse complement strand
ACTTTGAAATATTGATCGATGACACGACTTTCTTTGTCTTAAGAGCCCTCCTGAAACTTCACCCAGAATGATGATATCAAAACAACACACAGATTTTAAACATTTCAAGTTTATTGCATACATAACACCATCATAGGACGGTGCGCTGGTGAAAAAAAAAAATCACTCCACTATACAAAGATAGTCAACCAAATCAAAATGACAGAAGAAAACCATGGTAACTGGTAACAAAATGAATGTCAACATATTCCCCTTTTACAGGAAATCGAAATAAATAGAATGGACAAAAAACACAACAAAACATTACTTAATCTACTTAATCTAGTCCAACTGATCCTTTTACAATGATAAGTTTCAACCACCTAGGGGTTAAGATTGCAAATCAGTTTCAATAGATTCATTAACAGAAATAAAACTTAACTAATGGCAAGATGGCTTGAAGATTAGTTGAGAAATGTATCAAAATTAAGCAAATTGAAAACAAAATTTAGGTATTGAAGTGAGAGTCAATCTCAGTAATACCGAACCAAAAGTTGACAGTTCTACTTTAATGGTGAAAAATCCCAATCACCTTTTCTTTGCATTCATTTAAGAAAAAAAATATCCCTAATCCCACTTGGACAAGGGTTAACCCGTATCATATCATTATTATTTTTAAAAAAGGTATATTAACACATACACTTAATAATTACCATATACATGTATAATTTATATACATTAAAATACATTCAGACTATGCCACTACGAAATATATAAGTTATGACTAGTTTTATTTCACGTATTTTACAATTTTCCTATCCATGGTGGGAAAATCGAAATGGTGCGAGGTAGTTCCATAAGAGGGGTCCACCCTTGTTCCAAGGAATGCGACAATAAAATAAAAATTGACTAGCATTTGGGGAATATGTCTGTGACAATGGTTTTAAACTTTTTATGAAATAAATTAAAAATAACATATCTCTAGAGTAAAAAAAAATAATATTGATGGTACAGAAACCAATGTTGTCTTGTGAAGCTTGCATGGTTATTTTTGTTTCATATTTTTTGGCAACCTTTCTGTGAAAAATGCTACAAATTATCAGTGTAGGTGAATATGAATCATTTTGAATGGGAGAAGATGAAAAAAAGTGTAGATGAAACAGCTGTTGCTCACACATAAAAGTTTGAAAAAAAAAAGTTGTCGGAATTGCGAATTACAACCGAGGCAAGATGTTAATTTATCAAGTCATTGATCGGTGATTACTAAACCCTTTAAAATGAACTCACAGATGAGTCGTTGGCTTGGTTGAAAGTAAATAACATTCTTTTAAAGCAAATTTTTGTTGTTGTCTTTGTTAATTTCAGTTGATCAATAAAAAAAAAGGAGAGAAAGATTAAGTGTTCATAAACAATGAATCATCCAATCACTTTAATTAAGTACAGATTTAAAAAAAAAAGGGGCTTGCGAGATTTCTAATTTATAGCTGGAAAACAAAGCCTTTTTCATTGACATATTCTTCAAAGCTAAAAAAGAATTGGGATGAAAATAAATCGTATTTTAATTGATGTAAATCCCATTAATTCAAACTTATTCAAATATTCAAACTATTTGAATGAAGTTCTGATTTATGAAAAATTTATCACACCATATTTGAAGATCAATCATCTAACTATGTCTAGGAGAGACTGAACTGTTTGTTAAGTCAAACTTATTTAATTTGAATACATAAATTAAAACAAGCTTTTCTTGGTAATGAATCAATACTTAGACGTTTATTATAAAATGACGATTTCCCAATTTAGAATTGATTGCAAGTGTCTATCTGATGAAAAAAAAAGGGCAACATTGATTCTGTACGTATAATCCTACAAATTACCTAACTGACCTAAAAAAAAAAAAAAACGATTAAAAAAATGATGAACCTACAAAAACAAAATATTTTCCAAAATGGGTGGAAAAATAAGTAACCATGGTTTCAACAATAAATATAAGATCAAATGCATGTACATCTACTGAACAAGAACTCTCCTACATAAAAAAAGTCAAACAGGATTATATATGGTTAGCTGATAAAAACAAGAGCCACGCGATGGCATATCAAAAATATATAGAATTTCACTTCAACCACAAAGCTAGATGGAAATGGGTGCAATATATATACACCGTCGCCCCAAATCCTGGAAATACGCTAGGAATGAAAGGAAAAAACGGGATCAACCAATCCAGAGAAAAAAACACCACACAAGTCAAACAGAGATTACACGGAAAAAATAAATACAAACACCGAACACGTCAAATATATTACTGATAACAATGATCTGAATAGGGACAATTCAAGATTTGATTGTGAATTAAATGTTCCTGTCACACCTACAAATTGGATCAAATTGTGGAATAGTCTATCAATTTATAACAAATATCTGTTCATTTTCAGAACATTGAACATCATTTTTGTCTGGTTTTTTGGCAATGAAGTTTTGTAAATCAAAAAGTATTTACAAGTGGTCATGGAAGCTTGTATTGAAAAAAATATCATATCACCCTTAATTCTTGGCAAGACTTGCACTAGGTCTCCCACATACAATTCCATTAACTATTTGACTTTACATGGCTGGTGTTGTCTTGTTGTGTTTTTTTTGTTGTTTGACCACCTATCAAGACAACATGTACTATAACATGTCACATGGTTTTTTTTCTCCATATCTACGGTTCTTTTGATTGAAGACCTGTGTAACAACATTTATCAAGTAATGCAAGTACACAATAAAATGTGTACCATAAAAAAAAGATTAAACATGTTAAATAAATGCACACATTAATTGCACATTGTGTGTAATGCCCCCTAATTTTAAAAGTAATTTCACTGTTTCAAGAACGTAACACATGGTGGTAGATTGTGTGTAAATAATATGATAAGTACTGTGTGTAAATCACACACACACACACACATATCCATAATCATCAAGGGAAAAACATTACCTAATAAATAATATTATGTCACAAACAAAATCTCCACACGAACACACACATGTATATATATATATACATAATCAGTACTCAATAGCTGTTGAAAGAAAAAATGTTCCCTGATTTTCTTTTAATTTACGCTATAAAAAATTCTGTACAGTGGTTAGAACGGACACAGTATTACACTTAGGTTAAGTTATCTACACAATAAATACATCGACTATGTTACAGGGCTAAGTACGGGGCAATATTTTCCCTATGACTTGTTTCAGAGGAATGAACATTTAAATCATGATTATTATTATTATATATTCATTAAAAATCACGATTGCATTATACTTTATCAAATTCAGTACATAAATGCGAATATCATTAGTACTAAACAAAAATTAGAACTAAAAAATTCTCTAATACTTATGTGCATATCAACTGAAAACATATTTGATTTAATATTGCAATAATACTGACACCCCCAGGGTAAAATGAAAAAAAAAATCTCTTTTGAAAGGGAAAACTCATATTAAAATTCCATCCCTTAGTGCTGCCGTATAAATTGACATAAATATTTCAAATCATTTTGAAACTGACTCATATGAACTAAGGGTGAAACTTTAACACAAGAAGAATGATTGCAGAGGGGCTGAGTTTTCTCCTTTCTTTATCAACAAAATAACAATAACAAAATAAATAAATGCGAGTAACTGTAACAGAAATACTTAGATTGCACATCAGCTTTACCAGTATACATACATGTATATATAGGTGAAATATATAATAACAAGGGGAAAAATTAACAGAAAAAAATGTACTTATCTTATTTTTGCAAATATCATTGACACTGAGTCTTTCCTGGCATAAAAAACCATGAAAAATGGTAAGGTCACTAATTCATGAATTATGTACCATGTTTTTAAAAAAAAAAAAAACACTCTACGACATATTCAATGACCAAATAAATCACATGATAAACACATGATAAAATAATATCTTGACACAACAATTTCTTACTGTTCCATTGGTGCTAGATGAAAGGTTACAGTGACTGGGTCGGTCATGCGGTGCCGAACAGGAAGTTTCACGGCCATAGACGAACGGAAATCGGCTTCCAATGAGCAGTCTTTAATTGTGAACAACTGGAAATTTTCACTGCGAGAGTCATCATCAACAGCCATTGCGTTATCCAATTCGTAGCTGTTTTCATTTTCGAACGTTTCGAAGCGGCCGTCACTATGGACACGAGTCATGTGATGACGAAGTTGCTTGGAGAACAAAGTTGAGAAGGGACAGAATTTACAGTTCAGACGAGTGTTTGGTAACCTTTTGCTGACACGGAAATTTTTGGTTCGAATGTGCTCCTCACGAATGTGCAGATGACACATGATTGGTGTTGCAAATTTCACGTTGCATTTTGTGCATCTGTACGTCTTCACATTTTTCGCTGCTCTCTTGATGGTCTTCTTCATTCCTGATTTATTCTTGAATTGAAGCACTCTGTGTTCCTTGATTTCGTGCATACACACATTATTTAACCACTTACTTTTATAGTCACAAATAGCACAATTGTAAAGTTTTTGTTTGGTTGTAAATGAGAATCTTCGCTTCATAGCATACCTCTGTCGTGCAAGGCTCGACCTGTGTTTGATGCTTGGCTGTGGCTTCTCTTCTGTATTCAGACTGACCTGCGCATTGTGCTCTTGAATCATGTGCAGATGCATAGAGAGCTCACTCGGGAAAGACTTCTCACAGATTCGGCAAGTTTTCTTGTCCATGCAAAGATCCATCCCAACACTCATCATTTTCTCACGCATCTCTGGAGTGAATACTCCTGGTTCAATGTGGTCTTTCATGATGTGGGCACTCAACCACTTTTGGCTCTTGAAGCGTCGATCACAGAGATGACAGACTTCACTGTAAAACCTTTTTTCTTCCTCAATATTTGTCCTAGAATCTGGAGTGTCTCCAATCTTCAACCTTCTCTCATCGAATCCTTGCATTCCGTGCATGTTGCTGTCCAGTTTAACAGCCTGTGGACTTTGCGGCATTCTCTCATGCAGACTGAGATCTGTAGGCAATGAAGAGTTGCTCTGGGTATCAATGTCTGAGGTAGATGGGGACAAGGAGTTCTCACTAGGCAAGATTCCATGCTTGTTTAGTTTGTGTGTGCGCAAGAAATACTTGTTGCAGACTTCCTTGTTACAAATATCACAGCTGACCCTGTGAGAGTTCATTGGCTCCTTCCATCTCCAGGAGTGTTTTTCAAATCCATTCTTCTTTTTGCCACTGTTCATGCTCAAATTCAGGGGCATGTTGCTGAACTGCTGGAAGAGCATTGGACTGATTTTACCAGGGGTGACTTGGGTTTCTGGAGTTGAAATGCCGTGGATGTTAAGTCTGTGTGTTCGAAGGAAATACTTGCTGCAGAATTCCTTCTTGCATATTTCGCAATAGGCCTCTGGGTCGATGCCCATTTTTACCAACTCTTGATTGGATGGTTTTTCAACATTGGTGCTTGGTGACATTGCTTTGTCTCTTGGCATTTCCATTGGCCTGGACATCATAGGCATTGGCATAAAGGGTGGCATTTTTGGACTTAACTGGGGAAAATCTTTCATTTTATCTGGCTTAGGTTGAGATTTTGGACTCTGACTAGGAACATCTTTTGGCTCTTGTTTTACTGCATTTTTGATGAGTTCAAAGTCTCCTGTTAGCTGATGTTTGGCAATGCGACTGGGATCAAACTTGTTGTCTGGGGTAGAAGATTCAATTCCATGCACTTTGAACTTGTGAACTTTGAGGAAATACTTATTGCACAAGTCTTTATTGCAAATGTCACAGGTGACTCTGTCAGCAAGCTTGGCAGCAACCATATTTCCAAACATGGTGGTCATCCCGTGATCGGTAATCTTTGTTTCATTCTCTTTGTCATCTCCATTCCTTGATCCTGGTGATATTTTGGAGGCCTCCTCCTTCTCTCTCATTGCATATCTGAAGAACTCTTCTCTTTCTCTGAAGGAATTTCTGATGATTTCATCGGTGATAGATGCATCAAGCCCCTCATTCAGCATGCCATGAACTTGGATGCGATGAATTTTGTAAGTATACTTGCTAGCAAATTCTTGATTGCACAATCCACAGTATGTAACAGAGTTTTCTGGACTAGATGAGGAGACTAGGGAAGTTCCCTGTTTGGGACTAGGTTCTGATTTGATTGGATTCTTGCCATCCATTCCCGACATGGAGAATAATGGTTTGTCCGGGTTCATTGACAGCATTCCCTCGCTCATTGGAAATTTGAATGGGGGCATTCCTGGCATCCCTGGAAGGAATGGGAAGTCATCCATGAAGATTCCATGTTTATTTGCTTTGTGGACCTTCAGAAAGTATTTGTTGCAGAACTCTTTACAGCAAAGCTCACAATAGGCTTCCTGGTTCATTGAGTTGGAGTCTTTTGGAGTTGACCCTGGAGAAGCTTGACTAGAGATGGCTTGGGATGCTGTAGTTGTAATAGAATCATGGTGAGAAGAAGTTGGGAGTGGCTGAGACATCATGGGTGGTGTAGGAATCTGTGACCCTGGCATGAGGGATCCTGTAGGAAGGAGCATAGGAGCCATGAAGGGGTTCAGCACCATGACTCCAGGCATGTTGGGCAATCCTGTCATGTTTGGAAGTGAGTGAGGTATAAGGGGTGAGTTGGAAGATACTGTTGCAGAGTTGATGGCATCCAGTTGAGCTTGCAAGTCTTTCTGTCTTCCTCGTTTGCTGCTGGAGCCGGAACCATCTGGCGGAGCAATTCCATGGACATCTTGCTTGTGTTTCTTGAGGTAGTATTTGTTACAGAAGTGCTTCTGGCATAGTTCACAGAAGTCTTCCATATCCTTGCTAACCTTAGGAGTGGAAGTGGAATTAGATGTGGATGGAGTTGGTGGCTGAGTATTGCTTGTGGATGATACAGGGGTGCTGACTGGAGGTAAGTTTTCTCCCTTGATAGGGGTCATTGAATCCACTTTGGTTATCTTGGGAGGTTCTGAAGCTGGCAGGCTCTGAATGAAATCCATCACTTTGAAGGATGACATGGACGAAATAGGTGGTTGGGGCAAGGACTGTGAAACTGGAGAAGAGGTTGGAACTGACCCTAGACTGCCATCTTGAGGTAGTGTCATGCCATTTCCCAGAGAAGCCAGAGAAAATGGTGAACAGGCGCTGTCAAAAATCCCATGTTTATTTGCTTTATGGGTTTTGAGAAAGTACTTGTTGCAAAATTCACGATCACAAAGTTCGCAGTAAGCATCTTGATGGAAGATGCGGCTCTGACCATCCAGCTTGCGACCTTCTTCATCAGGGTTGACCTCTTTTGGGGATCCCTGTTCCTGCTCAATACTTCGCTCTTCTTTGACTTTCACGTTTTCAGGGAATGCATTCCCTGCGAACAACTCACTTCCAAGGCGATGATATTTTGTTGGAAAATTTTCATTGTTGTTTTCCTTGGGATCCAATACCATTTTCTCGCCATCTGGAGAATCCATGTTTTTGTCAGAATCCAGATGGGGGTTTCCTCCATTGACTTTTCCCATTGGCAACTGCTCTTCCATTTCTGAATCAGAAACGTTGTGCCCTTCAGTATGTCCATTGACAACTTCTTCGGACTGTCCATTATTGGGAAATGGGGCACCTCCCTCGGCCGTGGGGTCATTTTCGGCACTGTATGATACCCGTATTGGTTTGCTTTGCTTGCGTCGATTGGATTTGGACATTTTATCAAATGCTAACATGTCCATGGCTAACATCTGACTGGCAGCGGCTGGAAGATACATTCAGATCTTTGTTGAATTCTTGGTTAAAAGTTCTTCAAATTCTTCTACTTGACTCTAATCGCCTCTTCTTAGACCTCCCATGTATAGTAGTTAAATGGTGTTAAGAATCTGAAAGAAAGAAAATTTTTTTTGAATAAAAACATTCAATTCCATTAATTGAGCTGATCTCAATACATCAGTATTTTTAGCTCTCCAGACAAGAACTTTCTGGCAGAACAAATTACAAATCAATAAATGAAATATAACAAGATCTAGACAGACCAATCAAACTCACAAAATTATTTCCGATACATAAAAACAGATATTCTGCGTTTTAAGAAGTCTACCATACATGTAGATGAATATTTATGAGCACACTGCTCTACACAAAACCCTAGACTACATGTAATTAAGACCCCAAGTTTTTAATGTAGACTAAGTGATGTCTATGCAGTACAGTTAATTTTGTACAAACATAATATTACTCTCTGGTATATTACAACACCCCTGAGGCCCCAATCCAATAAGCCAAGATGTTCAAAAACACCTTACAATCAATAAATCAAACCACATACAGACATTAAGACAGCAGTGTTATTTCACCAGCAACAAAAATATCAGTTTTATTTATATCAAGAAAAAAATCATTCCCCTTATAAGTCTGCTACTTATGACCTAAGGTCACTAAAAACATATACATGGACAGGGAAATGACAAAATAAGAAATGTTATTCTCACATTTAAGACATTGTCATTGTTTTAAATCCTATGGTCCCTATAAAAATTATGTAATAAGACATATATCAGATAATGATCATAATAATGTAATCGATTAAAATCATTAAAATTTATCCCTAAAAACTAATCATGTCAAAAATATCAAATTACATTATAATTTATTGCATCATTGAAGTACATGTATATATCTGCAAGCTCTTTATTATGTTATAAAAATTTTGATCATCAATCACAGGTGTCAAAACCATAAATAGACTTGTAAAACTTTCAAAAATAAATTTCATGTCAAAAAATGTTCACTGAGTTTACCCTCTATTGAAACATATGCTACATATACAACTCACAGATCCTGTTTTTAAATATTTTTGGATGGTAATATTTTTTTTCTTGCTGAAGAGTAACAGATGTTAGCATTGTTACTAAGAGAGAATTAAGAAAGTTATTACAAGGTTACTTCCCTTTCTGCATCTGCAGCAAGGATCATTAAGCCAGTGGCAATGCATTTAACATTTGACTTCAAACCTCCCAACAGATTGTTTTAAAATGCAAATGCTTAATTGAATTTTAACTCCAATAATTAGAAATCACAAAAAACAAAGAGGGAACAACATTGCTCTGCAAACTGGAACCATTCACGATTATATATCTCACGATTTTTTTAATGAAATATTCCAAAATTCCACTTTCAAGTAGGGGAAACACATGATTGTTATTTGTTTTGCAATAAACCAGAGTCAGTTTTATACATTTAACATAGATTAAACCTTTTCAATGCCGCTGAACAGAGTCTGTAAATTGTTTTAACTTCTTGCAATAAAACACGTCTTCTTGCCAGCTTCAAAACCAATGTTAATTACACATTCCAAAATAAATTACAAACATTTATAGTTGGAGTATTTTTTTTTTTAAACACGAAAATCAAATAGAAGAATATCAAAGTCATCACCATAGAGTAAATGAGACAAGCTCTGTTCCTGAGTGATAACAAAGCTAAAACCCAGAATGCTAGACTTCCAAAAATTCAATAGAAACTTATCAATAAGACAATAACTAACGTACCGTAAAGAGAAGGACAATTTCTTCCTGTTCCTCGAACAATTTAAATAAAACCCAGTTCCATGTCCAAGAAAATTATCACTTTTAAATTTGCAAGTTCATAAATGAGTTTCAAATTTTCTTCAAACGTAAAAACTTTACTTTGTAAATTAAAAAACAAATAAAGAAAATCTCACTTTTTAAAAAATTTGATTTAGTATCCTGCTTGGTAAAGAAGAAATCTGAGAACTTTTTCTTTTCCTCTCTGCTGTTCATTAATGCAATAATTTAATGCTTTCTGCTGTGGTCAGTTGCTCAAAAGCTAACATCCAGCATAAATATGAATATGTACATCAATAATTGACAAAATATTAGTTTTCAGTTAATTAACAAGCAACGAAAGCCCAGCTAGTTGCTGGCCAGCTACACAGAAGTTACAAAGAGTGACTAAATGAATGGGCAGGGTCTAATTTCATCCAATGAAATTCATTTGTAAGTATCTGTTATATAATTCCCTCTGATGCTGTACAAAATATTGCGAAAATTAATGCAATGGTTGACGTGGATTTAGACATTTTCCTTCTCTGTTCATCTCGTCATAAGTAAAAAATACAATACTTTTAACCCAACCCACATCCTTTGATTTCAACCTCCAATAATGGTCAATGGTATTGATTAGTATTTTACAATTCATGCAGAATAATACAAAATGATTAAAAGATGATTTTCACATTATTTGAATTGTGGCAAATGTTTAAAAAAAAAAAAAAAAGAAGAAAAGACCCACCTGCCCCTAAAAAGTGTTGATTTTCACACTGTTGATAACAATCTCAATTGATTACAAATCCATGAAAAATACCTGCTGAAAGCACAATAGACACGGTGAATATCCATCAACCAGTGATTAAAACAGGTAAGGGACTTCCTACCATCTCTAATAAAATGATTGACAGCTCTGGTCCCTCAGGTGAAAGATATAAATTTCCACACTTTCATTCCTGTACTAACATACTTACACTCAATGATTAAGACACTAATTACGAACCATCCTACACATACCTGCGCAAGCTGGTAAATAAATAACAGATTAAGTACACTATTTTAATTAAAATTTTACAAAAATTTTCATTCAAAATTTAATTACCTTTTAGCTTTGCCACTCTGACACTGCACATTTCTTAAAACACTGGAGATTTTACTAACCACATCAAGTACTGGGGGTATATTAACAATGATTTTTTCTTCTTCATTTCTTGATCAGATTTATAAATATTTGATTCACATCAACTTGGGTCTTATTGATTTTATTGTCTAACCAACTGCTACAACATAATCAAATTTCCATTAAAGTCTTTGGGAAAAAAAAGTTCAAAGAAGTAATTTTAACATTTTTTGTGTTCTTTTAAGTCTTTTGAACTATAATGACAATAAATATGCTTTTAAATTTCCCAGTGAAAATTCCATTGTTGGATTAGAAATTTTGGGGATTAAAACAGGAATCTATTGTGTTGGGTAATTGTGTTAAAAGTCCCACCAACTGTTGTTATATTGACTTACAAGGGTGGCCTCACTGTTTATTACATAGCATGTTTTGTTTTCAATTGAAATCTTAAAGGTAATTGCATAATGAGGGCTTACAATTTTAATCCTCTTGACTTAAATTTAACAATAATCATCCCCGGTGTTTTGAAGCCCATAAACAAAGCCCTAAAAATAAATTTGCTTGTCTTAATCACATAAACCTTTGTTGTTACAAAATGTAATTTGAAATTCTGATAAACTAAGCATGGTTTCAATTTTGTTTATCTTTCAATTTCCCATTTCATTGGAGCTTTAATTTGCATCTCAATGAGTTCAAATTTGATATGGTTTGAAAACTATACCTTTGTTTACATACAAGGCCTAAACACAATCAGTGATCCAGCCCTAAATTGTGTGCTCATTACTTATTCATTGTCCATGTAAGAAGAAAATTTTCACAAATTGTTGCAAGATTATGAATCAATAATTTATCTATAAGAAGTTAGAAGGCTCCGATGCCAGCTTGCCATTAATTATGAATTCACATCTAATATACAACAGATGCTATTGGTCAGACTGTTGTTAAGTTCTGTGATTCAAATAGAGAGTAATCCCCTGAGAAAGCATTCGCTCAGGAATTTGAAGGAGAAAGAGAAATAAAGAAAGAGAATAAGAGCAAAAATTAAAAAAAAAAAAGAAAAAAGAATTAACCAAAAAACAACTAACCTCAAATAAAACAGCTGTACTTGTTCACTCACTTCTGATTTCTGTAGACTAACTCTTAATGTCAAAACTGGTGTTGCATACATTTTGTTAGTTTCTTCCCCAAGTACAACTTTTCGAGTACATTTTTTCCCCTCTGTGCATTTTGATTACAGAAAATGATCAACACATGGTGCCAATTAAACAAATGCAGTTCTTGTAGGTTCTATAACAAATTAATGTCCAAAGTATCACCTCTGTCTATAAATAAATTCGTAGAGAGATAACCCTATCAGAATTCACTGTTCTCTAACAATCCTTATCAGTTACGATCTCAATATTTTAATGTAAATTCAAGTTCGAATTTGGGACTTTGTGATAAATTACACATGCAGCACAAGACACGATAGATAATAGAATATAATGACTAGATAAACAGGTCAGTGAAAGACAAAAAGAATAAACTGCCTCAATTAAAATGACTTGAGACTTATTTTTTTACAGCAATAAAGATCTTCATACCTTCCAGTCAAAACTACTTATATGTGGCACAGAGCATGATTTATGACAAAACATGAATTTTGTCCAACTTTCAGTCATAAAAACTGGGCAGGTAGTGTCCAGTGTAGGGCATTAAAGAAGTCAATTCACAAGAGGGTTTATTCCTAAATTATTACGTCAATATTCTGGCCCATGGTCATTTTTTATAATCCTACATGAAGTTTGATAGATGACTTTCGTTGATCGTAAACCTGTACACCATAAAAGGATGGGTCAAATGCCATTTTCACTGCCAATAAAAACCTTGGGAAAAGATTTTCGTGAACTTTTGCATTCCTAATCCCCTAATTCTCAATATTTTAAAATACTTCAGAGGACAATTTTCTCCAACACAAAAGATCAATTACAGGAGAAAGGTTTGACAAACTAATTTACAAAATCAATCAATTATTATTCCACTAACTAGAAAAACAGATATGTCAATCAGAAGTTTCATGTATAAGATTTTTTCTCTCATTAAATCTGTAATCAGACACTTTAACATGTTACTTTCCACTATATCCATTTCAAAAGAAAACCCATTTGCACGACATTCAACTGTCAAGATTCAAAATTAAAACTGCAAAGACAATTTGAACAAAGACTGAAATTCAATCAATTCCATCCCTGTTTACAGGTCGAAACTGTGAAACTGACTACAACACATGTTTGGCTGAAAATTGACAAGGTGCTACTGATTACAAAGAAAATTCACATGCACTCAATTAACTGTTTAAAGGATTCTGTAGCAAGAGAAAATTTGTAGTCATGCAGGCATGAAATGGGCATGTAGAGTTAACTTTAAACGACCTAAAAATTAACATTTATTAAAAACTAAAATTATGATAAACTGTACACGACTGCAAACGTTTATAAGAAATACTGACCTTTACAAAATAGAAACATCTCCATCAATATTCCCCAAAAACATTTGAAGGAAAATGTCAGAAAAACATCTTTTTGTTTTCTCGGGTTTTTTTTACGATAATGCGTTATAGCCACCTCTTCATACGATTAATGTGCGCTATTATTTATCCAACAGCAAAGTTTATAACTAAATTTAGCTATTTAGACAAACTTCAAGTGATATAGAAACTCAAAGCAGCGGACAGTTATAAATAGACTGCTCCCAAAACATGGCTCCTTTTCGCACTGATGTGGATGCAGCCTCATCGAGATTCATATGAAATATGCCGAAGCAAATTGACGGCTAAATTAAAATTTAAATAAAAGCTGTCCGACTGCGCTGAATGGACAAAAAGAAATTTACGATTGATCGATAATTTAACGATTTTACGTTTGCAGTGTGTGTATACGTACCAGAAATTTAAATGTCAATAACTCCACTCACGGAAATAAAATCCAAGAAAGTAAATTAATTACACTTGATATGCTCCTTAATTAAAACTATTGATAAAAGCATCTCGTTACCTTCTTCATCAGCAGTCGCCCCGACTCGCCATCTTGCCTTTACCCATGATCCTTTAGGACTGAGAAGTAAACTAATGGCGGAAGTTTGAAGAGAACACGTTGAGATTAAAAACCCACTGCTTAAAAACAGCTGACCACTCTATATGTAAGTATCCAACAGATAAACTGTGTGTTTATTCACGCTGCCCTAGTTTAACAGTGATTGAAATCATCAGTGTACTTCGGCATTGTATATTCGTAAATTAAAATTGACATGCGAATTTAATCGCTTGGAATTCACAGGGCCGTATGTTTACAATTTACACCGGCTATTGTTTTCGTCCAGAAAAATCGATTCACAGGGGGCCTGACACATGTCATGAGCATGCGAATCACGCCTACCAGCCTAATCTGAAGGGGGTTGGGCTTCTTAATACAGCATTTAAATAAAACTTCAAATCATAAACAGATGCTACTGCTGACGATTCCAAATAAGTCATTTTATTTCCATGGAAACGAGGACGTTTGACACTCAAGTATTTGAACAAAATTAGAGTTTCAGAGATGGTCCTGGGTATTGATTAGATAATAAAGTTTATGGGCTTGTTAAATTATGAAATTTAAGAATTCAGTCTGCTCCTCTTTTTAAGCGATAAAGGATAAAAATCATTAATAAATCCTAGGGCCCAATCTGGACAGATATTTTTTTAAAAAAATGAATTTTTGGAAGTTGCATAATAAATCATGTCATAAAGCAAATGAAAAATAAAATGATATGATTTTTGACAAACATAATAGCAGCCATTTTAATTGCACAAACAAAACAACTCACAGATAATAAACATTTCATTTTCTTACTGTGGCTAAATATTTTGGAGGAAATAAGTATCTAGTTTTAATCTACATATTTGTTTATTGCCTCTGTGATACTGTAGTCTATGCAGGGAGTTCCCCCATTTCAACCCAACCCCATCCCCAGGAATAGCTCAATAAAGGGAAGTTATCTTTGTGAATGTTTAGGATTACAATCTAAAGCAATTATCTTTAAGAAATACTGGAACTGGACCTGAGACAAATAATCAATAACTTGACCATGACTCAGCCTTCAGAGATTCTGTGGGAGAGAAATTGAAGTTTTGTTCAAAAATTGACCACAACCTAGTGAATATTCACACCCCCCCCCCTTCTTCCCAATCCATTCAAACATTGATTACACATGTGCTTGTGTGTGTATATACACAGGCTATAGTGTGACATGTCTGTTAGAATATCATTATACATACACACACTTACAAAAAATAACAGCCTGTCATTTACACACGTGTTCATTTAAGACAATATGCAATTACAATATCCCAGCTAAAGATAATAAGGTGTATTTTTTTTTTTTGATTAAATAAAAAAATATTTTGATTTTGCTAAAGACATACTTACCCTTTTGATATCTTTTCACGTATGTTGAAAGGTATATTTGAATTGACAGAATAATATATTTATGATTCAAAAATTTTGATTTCTTAGAGAGAGATATATTTTGTTTTTTTCTTATATATGATTGGAAAGAGATTCAACAATCCTTAAATTGAAACAATTAATCTATGCCTTTAAAAGGATACAAACATAGATGAATAAAAACAAATTTAAATATGTAGCTTCTTAGATGTAGGAGGTGATAATTGCATTAAGAAACTTGAGGAAGTACAAACAGTTACTTATATGATCCAATTAACATGAGTTGTTAAAAACAAGGTCCATATTTGTTCACTGTGTACCATATGTTCTCATTTCCTTTCATGCTGTTGAATGATTGACACATTTAAGTTCAAAAGAGACCCTTATATAAGTAAATAGATAAGTGTTGCAAGACAAAATTGTAAAGACAACTTACTTATTAAACATCCTTTTCCTTCTTTAATTCTTCAAGCTGTAAAAAGCCCATAAGTTTATAATCCCTGAGGCCAATGGAAAATAAAGTATGTTTTAATTTGATTATCATCAGGTTATCTGAACAAATATAGATTTACATCAAAGAGGATATGGGATTTTAAACAGATGTTTTTAAATCAAATGTGATAAGGCCTTACACACACATATTGACTCTCAGTATCTTGAACATAGTAAAGTTAGAAATTATAATCTTAACTACAAAGCCCTGTGGAAAGCCATTGTCTAAATATAATATCTGTTAAAAGTATCTAAATAGAATTTCCAATAAATCATGGCTATTGATTTTTTTTTTCTCAAGAAAAACTTGTAAATGAAATCAGTGCCATTATTTTTTGCTAGTTAATTCTATTGATTATTGAGTAATTAACTTATTCAGGTAGCGGCAAGATTTAGAGAATGTGATTATATCTTCTGTATCATATTGCTGTTCAGACCAATAAAAGAAAAGGATAGAATTTTTGCTCAACCAACTTGACTTCTTGAATGTATTTGACCCCCAAGTTTCTTTTCCATACTTTCAAACTTTATCAATTTAATGTATATAGGTAACTGTTTATCCATTTCCTTAGTCATTTCCCTGTAAATGCCCCATCCACCTTAACCGGTTAAGTAAAGGGGTTTTGGGGGGTGGGGGGGGGGGGGGGGGTGGGGGTATGTTAGAGCCTTTAAAAAATAGAAACATTTATGTCTTATATCATTATATACAAAATAAACACAGAAACCATTAGAATTCATTATAATGTGCATTGTTTGAAAGAGGTCAGGTTTTATGATTATTAAAAAACATGATTATACACAATGAGAAGACAGTATGTCTATCTTGACCCAGGTAAGATAGCCAGTAAGCTGACCATTTCTATGTAACATGGTCTCCAACACTTGTAAATGTAGCCCGAAATACAAGTTAAACATTTGTATGACCAGTTTAATAAATGAAGATGTCCAAATTAGTTAAAGGCTATTTATGTCATTTTTATTGTAGAAAAGGTTGTCCCTTGAATTGCGCGTTGTCCACTCTGTGCAGAAAATTGTCAAAATGATTGACCTAGGCTGTCCGCTCAGTCATTTAGTCCCCAGGCCATGTACAACTCAAATTTGTTTTTATTTTCTCATTTAGGCGACTTAACAAACTTTTTTGGGGGGGAAAGGGGGGGGGGGGGTATTCGGTTATATCAGATGTTTGCAAATGAAATATGTATCACATACTGGTATATGGAGGAAGATGGATTGTTTTTGTGACTTAAATAAAAGTTTATAAGTTTATTTTAGCCTTTGGAGTTATTGTTTTATTTAATTAATATTTATTTGCATGTACATGTAGTTAAAATTTATGTGGCAGTGCATCAACATTTTGTAGGTGTTCTAAGTTTTAATGCATTAGGAATTGAAAAAATCTAATTATCAATCATAAGAAAAGATTAATTGGACTCATTTATGATTAATCAGTTTCAAAAATGTTAAAAATGTTGATGATTTCCCTCTTTATGTAGGTATTAAATTGTGACTTGGTAATTGATTTATGAACATTTTACTTATTCGATTAAACCTCGATCTCCAATGAAAAAAAATTTACTATGATATTAAAGAAGTTATTTAGATCCCATAGCAATAAAATTTTTGATAAAGATTGACTTGGGTCTTTTGCTGCTGAAAACAATTTTACCCCTGATGGTTTTTTGATTTTCATCGACTCTGGACCAAAGTTTACTTTGATATCCAAATGAACAGCATCATCATTGACAGCAACTAGTGATCAGTTGATAAAAAAAAAGTCAACTACATTAATTTATTTGATGAAACACGATGTATATATGGAGTGTTGAGAAGACACAATTAATTTGAGTGCATAACAGTTTGGGGAATTGTTTTAGAATTTAATTAATTGATTTTTTTTAGTCCCTCAAAGCCTAGGTTTACTTCACAAAGTTTGTTAGAAAAAGGAGAGAGAGCTTTTTTAACCCGTATAAGTTTATTTATTGTGTTCCATAGAGAGGTTTTTTTGTTACCAAACACAAAACATAACGCATTAGGTAGTACTAGACAGAAGGGTTTCAAATTTCTGAAACTACAACTGCCATGATGAGAAATCGATGTTACTAAATTTGGAGGCCAATTAGATAAATGATAGATTAATATATATATCTTGAATTTGAAATTGAATTTTAAAGTTTTAAAAAATAAAATAGCTTTGAAATCCAAAGCTATAGTGATTTTTTTTATTGGTTAACAAGAATAAGAATGCAGAAGTCTTTGAATTACAGTAGTTTTATAATCCAACATAGGTTAAAGTTAAATAATATAAATGTTGTAAAGTGGCTAGAAACCCCCCCCCCCCCCCCCCCCAAAAAAAAAGAAAAAAAAGAAGAGTAATTGTCATATTTTGTAATTGATATAAAAAAATGTCACATTCTATAAGTCCTTAATGTTCATAACAAGACGTGTAAAAAACATTCTTTTTCCTTTTCAAGTACACATATTTCCAAAAAAGACAAAGAATTTATAGTATTTTTATAGTATTTTGCAAACATAACCTGAGTACGGTATAAAAATTATGTTTTACTGAAGCGAGGTAGTACATTTAATTATAACAATTAATTATGCATCAGATAAATCTGTTGTACCAATCAAAATGACTTCCTTGAAGTACAAATAGTATATGTAAATCAAATATTATTGACCTGAAGTTACCAAATAAGTGTACCTGCTTGGATGATGACCTTTGATGGTGTAACAGAGTGCATTATCCCAGATGAAGGATTAGGTATCCCATTTGCTGTACACATTTCTTATTTGTATTCGCAATTTTACGCAAGCAGATAGATTGATATATTACGATTATTTTTGTAATATTTGTTTTGATCTTTCATGGATCAACAGATGACCATGAACCCTATTATTTTCCATTGCACAATCGGCTAAATTCGGACCAATTTACTCACAAATATTTAATGAGTTTAATTGGTTTTGATAGGTTGAAAAGAAATGCATCAAATGTTTATTGATTCAAATCAAATTTTGATCTTCAAATGGATTTGATGGATCATCAAATTATCATTTGTTCCAAAAAATCTTTTGAAAAACTGAATAAGTAATAATTTTTATGCACAAAGTTATGTTGAATTATCTGATTTTGGTGATTATTTGGTTTATTTCGCGAAACTCACGAAATTTTCTCGCACTTTAAAATAAGTTGGTTTACTTGTACATAAGCCATTATGTTTTAATTAAATACCGGTACTTCAGAAAAAATTAATATTAAAAGAATTGCTACCTTTTTCGATTTTCTCTATGCAATCTTTATTGTTTTAGGAAGAATTATGGCCTAGGGGTGAGACCTACCATTTTGACTTTTTCAAGTAAGTTATTAACGTATTGTGTAAAGTGAAAAATATTTAACTTTGCCAATAACAATGATTTGTTATGCGGGTTATTGCTTCATCATGGGCAATTATTAGAAGATTGAATTTGCAGTTTTGAAGCTGTTAAATTGCTGACATTTTCAAAAACGATATTTTTGTAATAAAACATTTTAATAGGTAGCAATTTTTGGTCATTAGGTTGAAATCAAATATTGCATCGCTTGCTTAAATACTTTTTAAAGACATATATGGCAGCTAACATTTAAAATGGGAAATTAATTGGCCAAAATGAATGTTCATTCATGAATCATGGACTTTGGAGTCATATTTTACATTAATCTGTAATGGTGTTACATGGCTACTGGGATAATGTTGCAAAGGGCGAAAAAAGGACATTTTCACTTTCACTTCTCAAGCATTATTAAACCAGATGCATATGAGAATATTTTATAAAGTGTGTAGGAAAGAAGAGGTATAGAGGTTGAAAGAAAATTTTCATAGAACTTCTTTGGCAATTTTAACCAGGCATTTTGAGGAGATTGAAGCCGATTGAGTAGGACTTATAGATTTTCATAATGTTAAAGTTATAAACTCATGAATTAAGAACTGGGGGAGGGGGGGGGGGTATTTTTCATGTAGGAGACATTGGCTGGTCTAACTAATGTTTTAAAAGAATTACATGTGCAATTAACATAAATACTCCCAATTTGACATTGTTATAATGCTGAAGCGAAAAAGACACTCTCTAATGTAAGTGGAAACAGCCTAGTTTTCACTAATTTTGTGCCAGGAAAGCTGACAACGAGAAGCATCGAGCTGCCGATTTATTCTTCACAAGTTCTGTTTTGCTAGTTTGTAGATAAAAGTTACACTCCAACTAGACATAATTCGCATTCTGAAAATGACATTTTCATTGGGGAAACAGAAAAACATCAATGCTTGAATTATGTATATAATTACAGTACATGAATTGCACACTGTTTTATCTGAGACGGTAGAATAAATGCTTTTGTAGAATAGAAATATTCACTCTGTCTCAGAATTACTTAAGCCATGTTCTGAAAGTCAAAGTACTCTAAGTATTGATATTGTGATAAAAAGTGCAATTAGATGGCTTATAGCATCCTCTCTGTCAGTTAATGAAACTATGAAAGATCTGTGTAAGAAATCAGATGATTTAGAGTTATGGTCATATTCTTCACTAATTCTATTTAACAATAGAAATGATACAATAGGCATTTGATGGATACATCAATTGTTGATATGTAAATAAAAATTGTAAATTACTTTTGTGTGTGTGAGAGAGAGAGAGAGAGAGAGAGAGAGAGAGAGAGAGAGAGAGAGAGAGAGAGAGAGAGAGAGATGATTGAAATAGTTTAAAAATATTTTTCTTTATAGATATATTTTACAATGAAATGATTTGAAAAGATGAAAAGTTGACAGGATCCAAAAAGGTAAGATATTGTTCATTTATTTTACATACTTGTCAATGTTCAACAGTGAGTGAAATATAAATTTTTTTTTTCAAGTTTCTCAAACCACATCACAGGAATGAAAAAAATCATTTCCACATCCCAAGGGAATTTTGAAATTAGACATACAGTATGCTTCCAATCTACTGGTAGAATGCGTAGATAAATCATGAAAAGACAAGCGAGTTAACTTCAAGTGAAAATTTATGTTCAAGAAATTTATCAAAATCTTTAATGTTCATGATGTATTGGGATGTTTCAGATCAGAGTTTGCACTAGAATAACCTGTGATGCAGCTATTTTAAAAAAGATCTCTTATTATTCAAGGGCAGCATTTCTGATTATGTATCATGAAGAAAGTTTATTGTTTGATAAGTTGATCATGCCTTTTTAATATGCTAATTTTTGTGATTTCTTTAACATTCCTTCAAAAGCCCTAAAGCTAATCACTGATATCTGGAAATTTAACTTTTGATAAGTTGTGTAACCAAGACAGTTACTTTATTCTTAAAGTTGGAAGTTAACAACCCTTTTACACCTCTCTCAGTCAAAGCTTGGGTACCCTTACAATACAATGGTACACCCATCCTAGTACTAGCTTGAGATAAAAACCTTCCCACTGCAAGGATAAAACTTCCCAATACTTTCTAGTACATAAGTACAAGGGTATCACCATGATATCACCCCTCCTAGAACAAGTTTAGGTTTTATATCTTATCCCCGTATAATGGAACACCAGTAAACCTAAGATACCAATACAAGGATATAGCCCTTTCCTAGTACAAGCTTGGATACACTCCTCCTAGTACATGATTGGGTACACTCCTCCTGGTACAAGCTTGGGTACAACCCTCCCAGTCCTTGATTGGGTAAACTGATTGGGTACACTCCTCCTAGTAAAAGCATGGTCACACTCCTTCTAGTACATCTTTGAGTACACTGTTAATAGTA
>CM065925.1:38003521-38006021 GCA_033439105.1 Magallana nippona | reverse complement strand
AGGCATTTTATTACATGGTTTCTGCAGCAAAAAACCCTGTGCAAACATTATGCTATTTTGATGCATGTATTTTACTTCCTTTTATGCAAGGAAAATTGCCCTGTGTTGCCCTGCAATTTTGCTATCCCATTTAAAACTGCCAGTTGCAACACCTCCTAAATATGGAGTCTCACATATAGCAATAAATATAGATCAAACCATATATGTATTTATCTTTTGTTTCTATACCAAAACAAAGTGCATTTCCAAAAATCACTGCTTGATCAGACCTAGACAGCTGATCTATGCTATTGGATTGACTAATGGCAGCCAAGTTAATGGAAATGTTCAAATCAGAGACATATGTGCCAGATTTTCAGACAGCACCCAGACAAGAGAACGACATCATCTGAAAATATTCAAAATGCTTCCCTCAAAGACCTATCATTTTGAATTAACTTTAAAATTTCTTTAAGCCCCAGTGTGTGTCCCTACTGAGTTTCAGACCTTGGATTAGAATGTGTCCGTCTGCTGTCATTCCTCATGACAGGGTTAATATTCATCATCATCTGCTATAATTGACGTCAGGTTTTTTCTGATTTTTTTTAACTTGTCTGCTTCATTTGAGATCTATTTTGAAGAAAATAATTTTCGATTAATTTGTCATTTGTACACTTAGGTCTGTTTTTCATCTTTTTCTCTTATAATGTCATGAAGTTACCTTAATTTTTTCCTGTGAAACATCATTTGAAGATCTTAGATAGACTTTTTTCTACCTACGCAAGTCCGCTTTAAGAAAAATAGGAAAATGAAAAGAAAGGATAAAAACTCAAATTTTAAGTAAAGAAAAAATTATCAAATTAATGTTCTTTGTGAGCGGTGATGGGAATAATCATGTATGATGCTTTAGATCAGAAAGGGCAAAGACAAATTATGTTCTTTATCCAAGACGATTAAATTGTTTTTGACGGTCTGTTGTGGCATAAAATTTAATCAATAACTTGGTTGGTTTTTGCAGAAAAAATTTTAATATCCATCCTTCTGGACCGAGAGAACTAAGATTTATTATTTCATCAATATTTTCTAATTTGCACCCTGCATGTAGAAATTGTTATATTCACTTGGCCAAAACAGTGCTCATATTTCTTGGGCAATTTGAGTTTTGTTTTAAAATTTATTTGACTGCATGGACGATTTAGTCACTGCTCAATTTATGTAATTGATGTTGGAATTTGAAATAAAGCCTTGAAAGCATTGTCCTTGCTCTGCTGTTAAATCTTGCGCTTTGTTTGAATGCAGATAAAATTTTCTTGATCCCAGAGCACAGATGTTCTTTTCATGTCCGTGACAACAAATTTTCAAATAAAATTTTGCATGATTATTCTTTTTGACAGCATTTCAAGCGCAAGTCACATTTTTGCTTGCATGAGCATCAATTTTTTTTTCAAAATCTGGAAAATGGAAAAGATTTTAATTAACATGGAAACTGCCTATCAATCTCAGGGATTTAAGTTAATAAGATTTATTTTTTTTTATTTTCTCATTAGAAGTTTCTTTTTTGTACTTTGATCGGAGATTAAAAAGACAAAGTAAGCCTTCTATGTATCACTTTGGGTTTCAAGAATTAATCAGATTTTTATACATGGCATTGAATTTGCTGTCATGATAGGAAGCGGCATCTATTGTAATTTAATGCTCTTTTGAAACCCGGCCATGACAGGCTAACATGCAGCATTTAAGGGAAAGAAAAGGAAAGCTTATCCATCTACACTGTTCTAGCTGGACTTTTCCGTTTCATTTTAATGAGGCTATTGATTATCAGTTTTAGAATTTTAACACTATCTTTTTCTTCTTTATCTTAATTTGAATTTTCAAACTTGAGACTGATTAGGTATGTAGTCCTATATGATGTATAGCTTGTCCCATCCATCTTCTTGTCTGCTCCCCAGATACTGTAGGTAGGTGCAGGCAGTAAAACAAATTCACTTCTGACATGTGTGAGCTTACTTAGAGCAAGACATGTTGGTTTTAAGGATTAGGTGCCAATCTTTATTGGAAAGGTCATCTTGCTAATCTATAAAGGTTCAAAGTCATATCAGTTTTGTACAGAATTGTAGAAGTTATTGGTAAAATAGACAAATCCAGTTGGGTAGCTTTTGTATGGCTTTGATATTCCATGTCCCTTTGAAAAACTTGTATGGTCTTTGCTTATGTCCCTATGAGAAACTTGTATTTTGGTCTTTGCTTATGTTCCTATGAGAAACTTGTATTTTGGTCTTTGCTTATGTCCCTATGAGAAACTTGTATTTTGGTCTTTGCTTATGTCCCTATGAGAAACTTGTATTTTGGTCTTTGCTTATGTCCCTTTAAGAAACTTGTATTTTGGCCTTAAGTCCCTTTAATAAACCTGTTTGAAAACCTTTGTTTAAAGCTTATGGTAATTTAAATGTGTGAGAACTTTTTTTTACAGTGGATGACATGTTTTTGAAGGGTGTTATTCTTAAATGATATCATCTTGCCC
>CM065925.1:37991021-37998521 GCA_033439105.1 Magallana nippona | reverse complement strand
TACAGGAATTGTCATATCCTTATGTCCTTCCCACTTTTGAGTCAGGTCCCCAATCTCCTAACACATTAAGGTTGCTTATACCATGAGGATGTCTGTTGACCCTGACCCAAAGCTATTTGATCAAGGTGAAGGTCTCATCATCATCAACAACAAAGAGGCCCTATAAAGTCTTTTTTGAGCAGCTCTTAGTCTTATTTAAGTTTTAAGTATTGGGTAGGTCAAAATGCTGTTTTTAAGAAAAAAAAAATGCTCATTGGACTTTTGAACGTTTTTTCTTTATGTCTCATTTAAATTAGAAAATGAAGAATAATTAATCCTACAACCTAGTCCAACGCCTTGATCTTTAATTAAAAC
Organism: Magallana nippona; assembly: GCA_033439105.1. Classification (NCBI taxonomy): domain Eukaryota; kingdom Metazoa; phylum Mollusca; class Bivalvia; order Ostreida; family Ostreidae; genus Magallana; species Magallana nippona. The sequence goes on along the minus strand of CM065925.1, from coordinate 37,998,167 downwards.
CAGAGACAGACTAATAAAACAACAGCATTTCATTAGTGCTACATATTTGGTCATTATTTAAGACAACAAAGTTGACCTATGGATGCATTAACCTTTTCTATATTGATATAGGGGATGACCCGGCCGGTATATCTTCATCGGGAACCGAAGATGAAAACAGTGATGGAGAAAGTAATAAGCCAGGTATAGTATTTCATTTGAAAGTCAATAAAATTCTCTGCCCCTGTGCTTGTAGGCATTGCATTTTCATCAAAGCTTGTCTGATTTACTTAACATTTCAGACCAAAATCTTGGCCAGACTTAATAAACCTCCTTTAAAAGACAGGATAAAATGGGTTATTGTTAATTTAAGGTTGTGTTTTTTTTCTTTTTTTAATATTATCTGGGGTAATTGCAAGCCTTATTAATTCTGTGCAGAAAATAATATTTTATAAACACATGACAAGTAGCAGTCTGAACGGTCTACATTTTTACTTTATTAAATAAACTACTGCATTTTATGTTAATAGACAATTTTGTAGGATTTTTATGCACTGACATTTTCAAAATAATAAAAATGACCAAGACTCTTTATCCCTTAAATGTCAAAATTAAGCATATAAACTTTCAGTTAATAATGGATTTGTAAAGACGTTCAAATTATGCACTGGTACATGAATTTAAAAAATTCCAATTTTATGCAAAAACATTTATTAGACGTGCTTCAAACGGCTGTCAGGAAAGTCTATGGTGGTGAAACCCAAGACCTTTTTGACTGATCATGTTGGTTTTCATTAAAGAAACGTGTGGAATTTAAATGAATGTCTTAATGTCAGGATTAAAATTGACCTCTTAATTGCACTCTTTACACATTGTTATATAATACCAGACAATGATTCTGCAGAAAGATATACCAGTACATTAAATTCAAATCTTAGAGTCATTTTCAAGTTACATTTTTGATCATAAATAGTGTTTTCTTCTTGTATTTGCCTTATAATTTATCTAGGATGTTGAGTATTAAATTATCAAATTAAATCTAGGATGTTGAGTATTGGTTAAACAAAAATGCAATTTTTTCAAATCTTGAGTTGTAAAATTTCCTGAAGATGAAAATGATACATTGGTTGTTCCAGTTGTGTGTTTCTAACAGATATCACAGCTACCAACATATCATATCGTTTATATCAGCTCAAGAAATTGTTGTGAATTGAAAATTACATGAAGTCTGATTATTTTTCGCTGCTGTGAAATTTGTTTGATGTCTTGGCAATGAATTTTTTGGTCGTCAGTATCTTCTGAAAGCAGAGAGGCTCAGGGGAACTTACCACTTCCTATCCGAATAAATTTCAGGGAGAAAATGCACAGATTTTGAATTAAACATTAAATTGTCAGTTTGTGAATTCCATTAGTTTGTCTTAAAATGTAATTGAATATGATGGCTTGGCATCAGATTTCTTGGAAGTCCGTTTGTACACATGAATTGCTATTTTGAGAGATTGATGATGTGGTGGCCATAAATTGAAATCTTTTCGAAGCAAAATTATTCAATACATTCTACATCTTCATTGAAGAGGAAGAATTTTAAGGAGCACTTGTATCCAATTTCAAGTTCTTTTTTGTTCTTATTGGTAAAACTCTCTGTCTCCATAAAGCTCTGAATGGTAATTACACAATCCAGACCAGTGTCTCTCCGTAACAAAGGGGGTCGGTAGAGATCTTTGTAAATGTTTTACAACCTGCTGAGATTTGCGACATCATCAATTTTCTTTAAATTAGTTATTATTTTGAGTCTGTTATACAATTCATCACTCCTGATTAAACTATCATATATGGAGGGGTGAGGTTGTCTCACCTGCCCCAGGTAAGGTGAGTAAACAGGTCAAAAAGAAGGACAGGGTTGGGTCATTTGTCATTAGTACTGATACCTATCCAATACCTAAAGAAAGTTAATCAATCTTCATTTCACTATAGAACTGTGTACTTGTAATTAGAATATTACAGCTTGAATTACATGTCTTTGAAAACTGACATGAAAATCCATAGTCATGTATCACATTGTCCATTCTAAAAGAGTGTGTTAAGGGAAGCCATTGGTTATGTAACAGTATGTCAAGGTCATACTGGATGAAATTCTAAATGAATGTGTTAAGGGAAGCTATTGCTTATGTAAGTCAAGATCATACTTGATACCATTGTACTTTATACTGGTGATGGCTCAGTATGTTTAATGTTGTTTTACACCCCATCAAATTTCATTTATGTCAAACGTCATATACAGTTGAACTTCGATATCTCGAACAATGATATCTCAAATACAATGGATATGTCGAAGTGATTTGTAAGTCCCAACCACTTATTTACCCTCAATATCTCGAATACTCAGATATCTTGAAGTTTTTTAACAGCCCCATCTAGTTCAAGATAATGAAAATTGACTGTACTTATAATGGGTCTTTGTTGACCATTCACCAAGGATCACTGATATTGTCTTGTAGTTTATAAACTAGAATGATCAATTAAACAAAAAAACCCACCAACACTATGTATTTTCTTTTCGTACCTGTGGAATATTTAAATAATTGTGAAAGCTGAGAGTGTCCTTGAGATATAATGAAGACATCTCTTTGTACTAAAGTTCCTCCATTTGTCTGTAAAGGTCAAGGTCATTGATGAATTGCTGTCTGCAGAGCAATAGGGCAATAGCTTTTACTCAGTCAATATTTTCTAACGTAATATTTTAATTCCAGAAAAAGCTAAAAGCTGAACAAGGCATTAATACACAGCGGTTTTTATTGTCTTATTTCGTAAAAAAAAAAATATTGCAAACCGTCTGCCACCAATTTCAGTAAAAACACTTAGTCACAAAAATAAAATTGTCAGGGAGTATATTTTATATGTTTTAATTGTAAATAACGAGGGTATTATACAAATGGCGGATGATGGGCCTCATGAGTCAGGGGGATATTTTACACACATATTTACATCATAGATGCATAGACTTGCTTCACAGAAGCATTTAATTCACACATTTGCATGCTATTATTATTTAACATTGCAAGAAAAATTAAGCCTGAATAAATATTGTTTCTTGCTGAAACTAATAGCCAGGCCACATAAAGGGTAATAATGCCGTCAAATTGGAGCGAGAGAAATTGAAGTATTTATAGGACCGCTGTAATGTGGCCTTAAGTTGAAACAAAGAATTTTTTATGTGGAGATAAATCTAATTATCATTTGCAGCAATTAGCCAAATGAATTGCATGAAAGCATCTGCAATGAAGCAGTCCCTTGGAAAATAATATTAATTATAAAATCTTTAATGTCTAGTCACCAAATATCAAGAGCTTAATTGTGGCATTTGAGTTGGCATGGTTTAACTGCCTAATTTGGTTGCTGTTTTATTGGGACTTTATAGAAATGGAGAGTTTCTTCATGGGTGCTTCTTTCCAGTCAAATTTCCGTTATGAAAGAATTTAAACTGAATTAAGCTATGAAATGAAGTTATCAAATTGAATTATTTTCCGTTTAGATGCAATTCACTTTCAAGGAGATTATATGTAAAAATAATTTTGTTAAGATTGATTAGATTCCTGTAAGATGAAAGTGTTTTTTTTTTCAGAATTCTGGAGCAATTCTGGGATATATCATGTGACTAAATATTTAAAATGAAATTGTTCTTACCATCACTGACAAAAAATGTGTTTTCACTAGAGTTAGTGTTTCATCATTTAAATAAGCATCTTTCTTTAATCTGAATATTTTGATAAGTATATAGACAGACAAAAAGAATAAAGGACATCCTTTAGTGACAGTAATATGGTAGGCAATCTCTATAGATATATTGTCCTATGGTGAACATACAACTTCAGGTTTTGCTCAGTGGCATCTCAACTTTGCACCAAATTCACTAATTTCTTATGAGGGTCATTTCAAGTCATAGTTATATTGCTGCTAATTTCTGTTGTTACAATTAAAATTATTTATGCACTTCAACACAAAAAATGATGAGGTTTATATACATGTACCAGCATGTACATTGTGCTAGGTATCTAGTTCGAGTTTTGTGCTGTATGGAGTAAAGATACCATACAGTTAGAGTGGATTCACCGTCCCAAGTAGTATGAATGGAAAGACTGGAAAAAAGGAGTGAATCCTGAAAACTATATAGTCTCTAAAACAGAAAATCTAATGTTCCTAAATGTATGCTGCTTTCTACAACTCTCATTCATCAAAATAAAGCTACATTTCAAGTAGCATGCAAAATTATATGGGTAAGTGACTGTAAGAAGCAAAGTACTTCTATAAGTGCCCAAACCATTAAAATTATTTTTTATACGTAATTCATTACAAAGTTACTGAAAAAGATATCAAGATGGCTTAATGATGGAAGACTCTTCAAATTGTATTGTTTAAAACTTCCTGCTATTTTTTCCTCGTGTAGATGTTTTGAACTCGAGTGACTAACTCTTTGGAGTTCTGGAAAAAAGAGAAAAGTTTTAATTACATCAAGCAACAAGCAAATTGAAATGTATTAAGGGTCTGATAGTGATAAGGAAATTATTTTGTCAAAGAGTATTAATTAAACCTTATCTTAAACTATAGATAAACTACTTTTTGTTATCGTTTGATTCCATAATTTTGTTTTCATCTTATATTCAATAACCTAACAATGAAAATATCCAAGAAAACTTTATTTAGGTTTAAAAGTCTTGAAATGTTTTGCTAGATTGCTCAAAGGGGATTTGAGTCTTTAATTCTGTTTTTGCGTTTTATTTGCCAGATTCTTCATTACAACTCAAACAAATTTATGCATTTTATTCTCTTTGAAATTAAGATAATGCATTGAAAATTTTGATTGATGTAGATTTTATTTTATATTTCTACAGCCATTTCGTCTTTTGAAGATGAAAAGCAACTCAAAGCATATCTATGAGGCAGTTTCTTTGACGCTGTAACTATGATGTATTTGAAAGTGTATGAAAAAGTACTAAAACCTCTCGCTGTAAAAAGACCACAGTGAATATTATGACCAATAACTCTCTTTTGAATTTTTCCATCAAAACTTGAGGCTCTTTTCTGACCTTCATTTGACCATTGAAGTAATGGTTTCAACCCATGTCACTCATAAACTCTGACACATTCAAACCATTTGTGATTGACCATGGCTGTCCAAGTGTCACTTTGATGTAACGTCTTATACGTCCCAGTCTAGAATTTCTGTGTCTTGTTCCCATGTTCAAAATAATTCTCGCACCTAAAAAAAAATCAGCATTGAATATTATTTTATGAGCGTATTTACAGCAAGATGATAGATAGAAGGGAAGAACATTTCCTTAATATGTGGTGTACAGTGTTTAAACAAAGAGTTGACCTCATGATCAGATTAGGGTTTTTTCGTTATTTTGGAAAAGAAGGTTAAATGTCTGTTTAATATAATGATGCCTAACACATTTATTAGAGCTATTTTCTTGTTGATAAAATTTGATATGATATTGTAGGAATTTCATACATTTGCTCTAGTTAAAAAACAATGATCCCTCTCAACCACTACATATATACTTATGAAAGTTTTTTCTTCTTTTTTTTTTGCAGTGAAGTACTTTTCATCTTAGCATAAATAAAAACCAGAGTATCTTTGGGTACTGGGTTTTTTTTCTGAATGAAATGTAATGTCTTTCCTTTAATAAGAGTTTTGTTAGACTATTATTTCCATTTAATAATGTAAATCTTGCTATTTTGTGACCTTGGAAGAACAACTTCATGTAAATTTTGTTAAAAAAGGACATGATTGCAGTATGGAATTTATTTGATAGCTATTAAACCTGCACCCAGACAAGTATGCTAACCATGCCATTAATATCATATGGTCATAACATTTCTGATTCCAGAAAGGTCATGGTCACAGAATGCAACTTAAAATGTACTGGAAGGTCAGGACCTTTTTTAGGTCACTCATGTCACTAAAGTGACCTATCATGCTCATGGTCACAGAATTGAAACTCAAGAAAACATTATACAAATGTTGACTGGGGTTGAGGGCAACATTGATTATGTTAGCCCCCGAGGGACGAAATATTGCCCGACGCGAAGCGGAGGGCAATACATTCGTCCCAAGGGGGCTAACATAATCAATGTTGCCCAAAAACACAGTCAACATTTGTTTTGTTATATGAAGAAACAAACCAAAATTCAAGAATGAATTTGAAAACAGATCGCTGTAATTTTCTCAGCTCAACATAGAATTCAGGAATTAAATTTTGCGCAAAGTTCATTTCCAAAATATCGTCGGCATCAAACGGTCAATGGTGATATTCCGCCGCTCATAGGAATTAAGTTACTGATGTTCTACCTGATTTTCCTTCACAATTTGCAAACCCTTATATCCGTTATGATAGCAAACCTTTTCATTGCGTGTCCATATTTTACTTGCCTTGACTGATTGCCTATTATGACGTCACCTTGTTTTGGAGTCGCGAAGACTTATTTACATCACCATTTACGAATCAACGAATCAGAAGCGATATTTTGAGATAGAGGTAATATTCTTTAGATATTATTCCTAGGCGGTCAATATTAAAAAGATATTGACCGGTCAATATTTTTCGGACGAGCTATTATTACAATTATTGTCTATTCGTTTATATAGAGTTATATAGTGAGAATATACTACTGAATATAACAATGGCTCTTGTCATTGAACTGGCATACAAAAAATCATGACCTAATTGTCCTGGAAGGTCAAGGCCATTTTTAGGTCACTCAAGTGACCTTTCGTTATCTAGCTGTTTTTATCAGTGTTTGTGCATTGCGTGCATTTCCATTTTCTTCTCATAGACTACTATCAAGCCAATCTTTAGTGTATGAATGAAAGGGAGAAGTTAATACAAATTGTAAAATTCAACATCCTCAACCTCCAAGGGACCATATATTTTTGGTAAAAATTCTAAAGATTGATGTAATATCCACACCTTGGCATTAAGTTTACCAAACCAAGTACATGGTTATAATGAACAGGATTGTTTAATTGTGAGATCAGGGGCTTTTAGTGATAGGCCAGGGCTGTATTAGTCATATGTTGCATTATAATTTGCGTGAATTGTTTGAAAATATTGAGACTTTAACTTTTTGATTTTGAAATATTCAAAACTCCTGGAAATCTAGGAG